>JAHWFP010237897.1:12395-47116 GCA_023313725.1 Lithobius niger | reverse complement strand
AGTTGTTAAATTGTGAATTAAGACGTTTGGAATGGTTTGGTTTTGTGGCTGGGTGAGCTAACGTAATTATAACTTCTGACTATTATCTTCCAAACTGTGACTAGCAATATTATAAAAGTACATGTAACTTACTGGAGTAAATTCATTTTAAAACTGATATAAATATTATTTGCCCCTCATCGTGGAATCATTACCCCCCCCCCCCCCCCCCTCAGTTGGCTAATTTGCTGGTTGGCTACTGGCCAAGCAAAGGTAGCAGAAACAGTCCAGTGGACAGTGTCTTGTTTCTAAACCAAGTTAATGCCACTTCAAATCCCGCAACTAAACGACTGGAAGTTAGTTTACGTCCGAAGAAGTTACATACATCTCATATACTGCAATTGAATTTGTAAGGTATCTGTGTTGGATCTGATTAATACGCGTAGTTTGCGTTTTCTTAATTCAATTTCTATTAATAAAAAAGCCTATAGTAGACAAGTTCATTTTTACTATCAGGTCAAAAAATACATGTTGATATGAATACCATGATACATTCACCACCCCACTAACGTATCCAGGATAAACATGTTTCTAATCAAATCAAATGATACTGTCTGCAAATGAGACTAACCATAAATCAGATATTATTTTCAGCAACTTACCGATATCGGCTTGTGCAGCCAAGATGCAAAAAACAGCTAAAAGGTAAGCTTCGGTTAGCATGGTCTTCATTTTGTTCAAAGATAGAACACTACTTCTGCTCAACAGCAGGCTATTTCTGGTGAGTTTCGAAATCCGTTGTCATATAGTGCTCAAGCGTAGTATCGATGGTCTAATTATACCTTGTTATTCGGCCATAAATTGAAATGACTCCTATTCTGCTTATTTAGCAGCAAATGAATATTAACCACGCAATTATTTTCTCTTGCTAGATCAGAAAAACGAATGATAATAAATTAAAGTTTTTGTCTGAGGTTCCAGAAGAGATGCGTGTGTTCTTAAAAAGTACAATGACTTAATTAAAACCGTCCAGATTTTGAATCATAAAACGTTCACCGACATGCAGCTGGCTATCAATTACCGGTCTCTTTTAAAGGCAAGTAACGGTAATTAGCCCTTCTAACCCAACTTGCAGTCTCTATATAAACTGAGAATACTGAGTGGTCATGTAAACTAATTTAACGACCTTTGAAGCTAAGGTTTATGATTCTATAATGAGGCAGAGAATGGTATGTTGGTATTGGCGATTCCTACGAATCCTTCTCAAAATAGGCCTTTATAGAATTCGTGGCTTTTTCCCTTAGGGGTTTTGGGGCTTTCTAAAAATTATATAATGCAAGAGTAGGGGAAATGACAGTTGTGGCCAAGCAGGAGGGGGCAGGGTTATACAATTAGTGATATCAGGTAATTTTTTTTTAAGACTAACCTTTTTATGATAAAATTTATTTATTTTGTATTATACAAATCATTTACATAAAATAATATTTAAAAATTTTTTTTCAATAATAGTTTTCCATTTTAATAACCAATCTACAAAAACGTTAAAAAAATCTTGGTTTCCCGTAGTTGTTTTCCTTTTTATCGGTGACGAAGTGGGAGAATTTTAGACATCTGTGATTTCATTTTTTAGGCAAGCGGTGAGATTGCAGAATTTGTAACACAATGCAGCAAGGGAGGTGGGCATTGATAAAAAAGGTAAAATTTTCGTGATGTCTGCTCTACTTATTTCAACACGCATCACCCAAGATGGCACTGAAAGAATCCACAGCACAACATCAAAAAACCACTTGATTCTACGTATATATAACTACGATCATAGTTTTGTTTGTATGTCCGCAGTGGGAATTTCGATAATCCTTATTCAATTGAAGTCAACAGTGGGAACATATCGATAATCTGTATTCTATTGAAGTCCATAGTGATTATCTCGGAAGCTTGGGCGATAGGCGATGGGAGACTGCTAACGATGGTGTTCAATTTCTTAGGTATTTCAACAATAATCTGCAGATGTAGCGACGTCGCAGTATTTTCATGCATACGGGAAATCACAACAAATCTACATAATAATTCTGGATCCCGGCTGAGCTGATAAAAAAAAGAGCCGATAAGAAAAAAGGTAAAAAGGCCGGACAATCACTTTAATCACGTCTCATTGTTTTCGTGCACGTGTAATGTCTTTGCTATGATGCCTAACAATTCCTGGTGCACGTGCTAAGGATTGAAAACTATCGTTCAAACCGTTGATTGTTGATGGGTAAAATGAAATTGGCACCTGGAAACGATGCTATGGCTTATTTAATTCGTAGATGCAGGCTTTCAGAGCTGAGCTCCAGGCAAACGGGAAATGAGTCCAGGCTGCGTTGTGCCCAGGAACGATGCTTGAGCATGCCAATTTTTAAAACGGTGCATCCATTGATTTGAGCCATTGGATGCGCTGATTGAATGAGCGAAGCAAACGAAAATCAGCGTTTGTCAGCCAGGGTGCCCAAAAATTGGATAGAAGAAACTTAATTCCGTGAAAGCGTTTCTTAGACAATGTGCGCAAAAATGGGAGTGAAGAAACTTAATTTGATGAAACATCCAGAATATTGGAAATGGTGCATCAAACACCTGGTAGCACGTGCTTCCTCTAGTGTGCTTTATAAATCCGGTCATATACGAGGGCTGCCCTTGTATTCAACGAATAAAACAATTTCATGAAGCATTGCAATCACCATGTCGCTTTCGAGGGTGCATGCCGCTAAAACAGGAATTCCTCATCGCAGCCTTGGATCCTCGGAATCCATGATGCGAGCACTTGATGGCAGCATTATATTAAATTTTAACATCTCTTTTCCATAAAGAGTAACTCACAAGGTAAAGGTCGTCGCAAACAGGTTGCATTAAAGACGTTAATCTGAGATAGAAATAATAGATCCACGGGAGATCGAACCCAGCACTTCTTGCATACCAGGCTGGGCGACTAACCATTCTGCTACTGGGGAGGACCCTGACTACAGGCTCCAACCTAGCTTAGTAGCTGTTCAAATTTTCTCAGTGGTGACCTATAGGGAACAAAGAGGGAACGCGACTTGCTGCTTGGTCTCTATTTGGGAAGTGTGCGAGAAGTCTGGGTTCGAGTCCCAGTCGTGGCAGTTGTCTTTTCATTTTCTTCAGATTTTGTATCTTGTGTTCTCGCAAAGCCGGAATAATTGCAAACTGTTTGCGTATTTCTTTTCCTATTGATAAGTGCAGGACCACATGGACATAAAATGCAAGACAACTTTGGGATGTCACTTCAAAATATCTAAGGTCAAGATCTACCTAGTTGTAGACCAATCACAAATCACGAAAGACAGATTCACAAAAAATATATTTCTACCATTCTACTTCTTTTCTCATGATGGTGTAATACCTTTAAAAACCCAATAGCATGCAATGCCAAAATCATTTCGATAACAGCGAATATTTATTTGTCAATTTAGGAACTTTTCTAAGACCTTTCTAGTGGACTTACTGTCCTCAGATTCCAATATCAACAGTGGCGGACCGTCGAGGGAAATTGCTTGGGAGAGGAAAAGGAGTTCAACATTATGTAAGAAATAGGCTATGAGGTCTGGAGGAGCATAGCGTTATAAGCTCTATCTGTGGGGTCCAGATCTATATCCATTTTGGAGCCATGAGACTTACAGAAAGGTGCACTATTTTCTGAAATTTTTACTTTAAAATTGTTAAGTGCTCACTTTCAGTGTAAACTTTTTCATTTTTTGTGGGTAGAGGATCAACCGGGTTAGGCTGAAGTTGATTCAGGTTTAATAAGTATTGTTTTATAGTCATAATGTTGCTCTTCTTTTGCAGCATACCAGAGAGAAATACCTCAGAAATATGAAATGTGAAAGTCGATATTGTAGGCTGTGTTGTTTATTTCGTACCCATGGGGAGAAAGGGGGCACGGTTGCATGATGATTATGTAGGGTTCAAGTCTGACCTCAGCCACCCCTGCCAATTGCTAGGAAATAACTAGGATTTTTAATACGCCACAGTCTACAAGAGCACGACTGTTTTTCCGGTCAACACCATTTTGTGTTGGGAAATAACAGAACAATAAAATATTTGCAACATTTGCACACGTTTGAAATGTTACAAAACTGAGTAACGCAGTGGAGGCAGGTACCTTCAAATTCTGATCTTCAGGGCACCTGTACCCCTTCCTACATATCCCCTGCCCCTGGAGCACCACTGTATTAATGTACCACGTATGCCGGCACAGGTTTCGATTTCATACCTCTTGGTTTTTCAGACCATGATCCTGACAATTCAGCTCTGCTTGGTTCGTATCTCTCGGGTTCCCAAGGACTAATTTCTTTTGTTTTGTTTTCTTCTATGTGATCGTACGCCCCTGACAGTGAAAGCATTGACTCTAAAATCTGAACTGTGGTGAGCATTGTATAATTTCACCTTTATACAGTGGACTGTTTCTGTAAGCTATACTAACTTTATAAAGATGATGTGTAGAACTCAGTAACAGACAAAACTTCAGGGCGCATAACAGGATTTTGTTTCTCCTGCCTTTTAAAAAAGCGGGAGGGATGTTTTGTTTTTTTATCTGGAGGATCCCGTTCTAGGACATCTGGAATCTATCTATTCTCCTCTTCCAGACAGGTGAACAGTGTTTGTCATATTTTATAATCTTCTAACCCTGTTGATGTTCCTTTGTAGAGTGAACCATGATGATGTGGTCTTGGGGGTTGACACGGTTGAACCCAGCACTGGAGCCATTGCCTTTATATCCGTTCTTCTCTGATGATGTGATTGCGTAAAAGGGCAATATGAAATTGTTCTACTGCAGTACTCGGAAACGAGTTGTAGAGGTTACGGCAGCGTGTAGTGATTCCGACGTAGGTTTGGGGTAGTGGTGCCCTCAAGTGCCCACAAGTGGCACTGTGGCCAACACAAAACACCATGGAAGGACGATTTGCATAACAACTCATACCTTCTTCATCTTCTACACTTGTGTAGCTGGTAATATTTGCTGTTGCTATCAAGGGTGCTGCAGTCACGAAGCTGACGTAATAGCTAACACCATTCCTCCATTCACTGTCACAACAGGCAACTTCTTTGCAACACTTGACACGAAAACTGGTATCACCGTTCAAAGCTTTAGTTAGGCATGTCCTACCATTGCTAGTAAAATTGTCAGACATGAATGACATCTCCTGGTGGCAGAGCATGACGTTGTCAGAACATGAACCTAGTTGGCATTTGGCTGGATTGCCTGCCCTGCCAGGAGAAATCCTTTGCCGTGTAGAGGTCTAGAGTGTAGATATCTTGCATAGGAGTTTTATTATATTACCAATGACATACGTGATGATGAGTCTAACTTGTCTCTTACTCGTTGAGTGATAAAAAACGGGAATGGAGGTATACAGCACGTGTCGCTATTAATACCTTCCTCTCTTTTCATTAACGACTGATTCATGATTAGACTTATGGAAAGGCTTTAATTCGCTTTGAGACCCTAACTCACTCGTATCTCGTTTCCAGTACATCCGGAATAACATCCAGGTTATTTACCTGCGGGTCAAATGACGGCAGCATCTGCCTTTCAGCGAGGTCTATTCATTCCTGAAGAGGGGTATTATTTGAGAGGGTCTTAATACTGTTAGGGTTAATGGCATGCCCAAAATGACGTCGCCATAACTGACAAAGCAACTGTGACTTCTAAGAGGTGTGGAGTCATGGAAGAAGTGAGCAAGAGATGTAGACTAAGGTGTGATGCATATTATGCAATAGAGGTCAGACAGACAAAACAAAAAAAAAGGGAAACTACCATTAACAATGAATATGAGAAGGGAAGATGAAAAGCCAAGAGTCAAAGGGTTCATGGGTTTTAGTGAGCGTTAACCACTACTGGTGATCTGACCAACGAAGCCCTAAGGCCAAGAGCCAAGAGTCTAACACAACCTACAACAAGGAGTAAAGAGGATGTTTCTCCAGAAGACTTAAAGGGATATACCTCCCAGCGCCATTTTCTCGATCCACCACATCAAGTACGGCCTCAAAGGTCTATTTACTTACCGTTAGTCTTTCCCTTGCTAAAAAAACCGTTTTGAAATGTGGCGTCTAGGAGATTTTTGGTTGAATATTGTTAACTATATTTAAGAACGACCCGTAACTGTATGATGCATTGCGCGCGTACAATAATCACGACGTTTCATCTCTGTATGTACATCTACTAATTTTCTAATAATTGCCACGAGATCTAAAATCTAATAGACTAATCCGGTAAAAATTAAAATTAATTATTCCAATAGATCGTCGAAGCAAAATTATAAGACACTAGCCTAGAAAATTATAAATTGTGATTTTAAAATACGATCACCATTCCGGTTTGTGACGACACAATCGTTGACTTGATTCTGTCTCGTGTACTATTCCCAAAGCCAACCGAGACAGCAGCTATGCGAGGTACGCAGCTACCACCCCAGCCGACCTTGGCGCTGTAATTGCTCGGATGACGATCTGCTCGTAGCTGTAGTTTGGCACGCGGAATGTTATAAGGCAGGCCGCGTGTCCCTTTAAGAGCGTATTTCTGCAATAAACATTTGTTGTGAACTTGCATCTACAGAACCTCACTGAACTGCATCATTCAAGTTAATTAAGCTATAAGTATAAAACGTCCCTGCATGACTGGAAATACAAGGAATTTTTATTGGCAAGGGAGTTAAACGTAGCGACGGTACATGGGCTTGATGGCAATGTCCCACATCAGAGCCTTTATGCTGATTGGTAATCGTCACACATTGTGTCGGTGCTTTAATGCTGTTTGGTGCTCCTCACATGCTGTGTCAGAACCTAAATGATGTTTGGTACTCCGCGTTCAGTAATTACGAATAAAACAAAAGGCGCTGGACAAGCCGACTACCAATTGAAAGATGGTAATGAATGAGTGTGCAAAATTCTGAGCTCATATACAATGTAATTAACAATGAGTACAGATGATCACCATGGCATGCCAGAGTATCACTGATTAGGGAACAAACGTAAACTCGTTTGGCGTTTAATGTGAGGTCTGATGTTTAACTGAAAACCGAAGTCAAAGCAGAAAATGAGCACGAATAAGCTTCCCTGCAAGCTTTTACATATCACAGTGTTGCTGCAGTGACCAATCCACGTGAAACCTTACTGCTGTATTAAACTGTATAGAGGTAAACCAAAAACGCTTCAACTTTAAATCAAAGTAAACATGAACTGTTTAATCCGTTCCAAAAGTTACATTTTAGAATTAAAATAAATCAGTAGGGAACGATGCATAACCTGGCGTCTTTGCCAAAAGAAGCGAAGAAAGCTGCCATCCGCTTCTTCTTTTATAGTGCAGGGTTGCCGTGGGATAGCACAGTGTCATCTGGTTCGTGATGACACTGTGATAACATTTCTTCTGCGTGATAACATTCGTCGTATTTAGTAGAAGTTCTTACCAAATTACTATCGTTTGGCTGTTTTGTGAGTTACTGATAAAGGAAAAAGCCAAGTAAACTGCTCTGGTTAACCATACAAGTTTATTATTACTAGTTGTTCCCTGGCGTGACATACGCCGGTCTAGCTGATTCCCGCTACTTCAACTCGGCTCTAATAGTCAGCATTATTGAAGCAGTAGTGTTGTATACAACAATGAAAAAGTTTGCATTGTTGTCGAGCTTTATCCATTCAATATTTTTTTATCTTGTTTTAAATATTTTTTCTAATTAAACTTTATGTACTATATTTGTTTTGTTGTCGTTATTCTGTTTATAGATGTTCTAGGCATCACATAAATTTTTCCTGGCCGGAACAATGCATTTATTCGCTATTTTTTGGACAAAACACGTAGGATCGGCAGCAATCCGTAACTCAAAACAATGCTATTTTAGCAAATACTATTGCCGTTTGTGATTGCAAGCGCCATCTGAAAACTATTTTGGCGTAAATGAAGTTTTTGACGTGCGTAGAATAGAAGATTGCCAACCTTTACCCAAAAGACGCTGATCGAAAAACCATGGTTTCGTTATGCAACAATAGGCTACAAATGTGTGATAATGTGTCACGTAAACAATAGCTCGAGTAACCATTTTCCCAATATTTTTATTTCATTTAATATTTTTTTTATTTAGTTCATATCGCTTTTTAGCAATGGTCTAGTTGGCTGATAATTCGCATTGTTTACAGGAAGAAGAAAAATTCTAGGCCATAGGGCCTTAAGGCTTCGGGCAGATGACCAGGAGTGGTTAACGCTCGTTAAACCCTTTGAAACCCTGTTTTGGAAAAATTGTTTGTTTGTTTGGCCTTGTATTATAATTTGTATCCGGGCACATGACTCACGGTCGAGTCCCGGTAATAAACAAAATTAAAATTGGAAAATTGTTTCTAATTTGGCTTCATTTAGTGGTCACTGAGAGTAAAAAATGAGATTATGAAAAACGTGTATTTTAAACTAGTCAAACAAATTTTTGTAGAATTAGCGATTTTTCCTATTGACTTATAATGTTAAACTTTAAGGCTCATGTGGGCACCTCTTAAAATTTTTAAAGATTTTTTTATCCTTTAAGGCTAGTGATTTGGAGGTCGAAGACCAACTGTGCTGCTCTATTGTGATCTGAAATTTTTTTTAAATAAAATTTTTGAGCAACCCTAATAACTACAAATCGGCGTAACGCATACAGAGAAAAATGACACAGAACAGCGAAAACCATAAACCGAAAATAGCTAAACTTTGGTAAATTTAAGTCCAAATATGGGCTTACCGAATTTTAGCTATTTTCACTCTTGTGCCAGTTTTCTTTTCTACCTTACAATTTTTTGATGACAAATCTGTGCATTTCCAGTGGTTAAAGCAGCAGATTATAGGGCAGTGACACAACGTTGTATTATTGTACATAACTCTGTGCTGGAGCCAGTAACTGAGATAGCTGCAAGGGTCACTGGAGGGGAAAAAGAAGGGCGTGTTACTGAAGACAATGCTGTTAAGAGTGGATTTCTAAGGCCTATAAAGCGCGATTTTTGTCGATTTGTTGGCAGTTGCTGACATTTTTAAGAAAGTGAAATCTTTATTTTCCAATTACAACCTAGCAGAATACGGTATTGGAGAAGACAACGTTTTTTTAAGCCTATGAAATCCGCTCTCAAAGCACTGCCTTGACTAGAAGTGCCGTTGTTTAACCCTCCATTTTAATCTAGTGCCCCTTGCAGCTATCTCTCTAGTAGCCTATATGACGTCACATGACGCTGCTCTATAGTTTGTCTATTTTGATAATGCATTCCAAAGCGCTTTTTTTTTGGTATTCCTTCAACCAATCGTGGAATACAAATTTGCAATTGACACAAATGCTGGAAAGTCTATCCATGAATTCAATTGAACTAATATACTATGTGAGTGGCGAAGGCAAATGGAGCTTACCGTATGCTCCAGATAGCATACCCAAATTCACCCTGATCGGGAATAATTTCTGGTTTTGGATTTTTTTCACTAGCGATTTCACGAGGGCGAAGTTTTTTATCCATAAATTTTCTCAACCACGAGTGGCATTCCGATGCTTAAAAAAATAACGAGCACTTGAGCGAGTTGTTTTTATCCGCTTGGGAATGAAAATTGAGTGATAGGGAAAACTTAACGATACGCTCGAGTTGTATATGAAACGAGCGTACCGTCTCCTTTAAGTATCAACTTTAAAATAAAAACTTCAAACTTGCATGACATTGTCTAGCAGTACTGCGGCAATTTTATGCTTAAATTCTTTATTCCTCTTTGCACAAATGATAAAATTCGGCTAAGGGCCTTGTAAGCTCTTAGATAAATAAATTTTTTTTAAATGATAAAATTCTGCAAATTGTTACCAAATGCACTCATCGTTTCATTTAGTGTTCGTAGAAATATTAAAGTTCGTTTACGCACGAGAATTTTAGAAAATTGGACAGGAGGAGGAGGCATTCAAGGTTTCAAAGGGTTTAACGAGCGTTAACCACTCCTGGTCATCTGCCCGAAGCCCTAAGGCCCTATGGAGGCAGCGGAGCGGCTAACAGTCTCAAAATATTACAATGCTACAACATGTAGCAGTCTAGTAACAATAGGCGAGGCGCACAATATCGGATTATAGCTCACTCGAACAAGATGCAACAATAGTTGGGTGCCGGGAAAGTAACAATGTCGTTGTTTGAGTTAGCTGCTCGTTGTGGAAAATCAAAATTAAATTGGTCTTGATTTTTCCTTATAATCTTCAAGTTTAAACTGTAGAGTGTGAAGTCTTCAATTTGAGGCTTGTGGCCTGGCCTCAAAATTGGGCGGCCAACATGACTGAGTGACTTATTTACTTCTTCAATGTGGGCTTCGGGAAGCCAGTTGAATTGTTTCCGCGATTGTTGCCACGATACTGCAACAATCCAGAATCAACTACTCATCGAGATGACACATGCTAAATCAAGACATACCCTAGTGTGTTGCCATCTACATAATAAGGTCGTTGAAATAAGTAAAAGCAAACAATCACTGTGATCGCTTTTCATTCTTCGTGCACGTGGTATGTCTTTGCTACGGTGCCTAACAATTTCGTCTAAACCGTCGATTGTTGATGGGTTAAAGGCGTATAGTTTCGAATCAAACTGCCGTAAGCCATGTTGTTAATTTCGAAGCCAGAAGGCCGGAAGGCCAGAATGCCTCGAAATTAACAACGTGGCTTAGTTTCATTCGAAACTATATGCCTTTAGCTAACATACACAATGCGCCTTTGGCACCTAAATACGATGGAATGGCTTACTTATTTCGTAAATGCGGGCATTCAGAGCTGAGCTGAATTGTTTCAACTTGCACACCAACAATTAATGCGGAGCACAAGGTTTATCATTGCTATCTTGCAGAGTGGCCGGCAACAATAAGGCCTGTCCAAGTGAAAACAAAACAAAAATGAGGCATTGTTCGGCCGGGCGATTTGCTTTCTGCGTCTCCCAGAAAACAAAAATGTGCCAATTTTTAAAACGGTGCATCCACTGACTTGCATCACGGGATGCGCTGATTGAGTGAGCGAAGCGAAGAAAAATCAGCGTTTGTTACCCAGTGCGCGCAAAAATTGGATTGAACAAACTTAATTCTACGAAAGCATTTGTTGGCCAGTGTGCATTGAAGAAACTTAATTCGGTGAAACATGGACATACACATAAGCAACCAAACCGTGTTAGTGTAGCAAACGGGCGATCCAAGATCAGCCGTGCGTAGCACGGGCTTCCTCTAGTCAAATAATAATCATGGGACAAACCTTGGGCGGAACCTGAACATAAATATGCATTTTTAATGTTCCTTTTTTTCGAAAACAAAAATCGGTGTACGGTGGACACATGATAGACAACAGTAGCAATTACAATAAAAAGGAAGCGAAAAAAGCCAACAAATTAACTGGACACAAAAAGCGGCTTCGCCGTTTAGAAAAAAAAATATTAGAGCTAGCATCTCCTTACTCACAGCCGTGAAGGTACACGAATAAAAACTGATTAGAGTTCACTCGAACGCAACGAACTGTAATTTGAACTCCAATTCGCAAACCGTAAACATACAAACACACACAAAATAGACGCCATAAACAGCAAAACGATACAAAATTGAAAGATAAAAATGCGTACACAAAATGAACTCGTAATTACTAAAACGAACTGGAAATAACCACCTCAAACGACCTTCAAACACAAACACACGCAAAAAAAAATGCCTTAACTAGGAGTCTGCTTGTTACACAATTTATAAATCCACTCAAAATACACATACACCCACTCAGACGAAACAGACTTAATATACTATGAAACAACAAGCACAGACAAGTATAAAAAAAAAGTCTGCATAAAACACAAATTATGCGTGCACGCCCAAACACCGAAACTTTAAATTTTTCAAACATAAAACTGGGCTTTCTTTTTGACATAACCATTGATCAAAAACAGTCCTTGTTCCCTGGTATTGGAGTTCAAATTATAGAGCAGTGACACGACGTAGTATTATTGTATATAACTCTATGCTGGAGCTTTAATGGGGTAGCTGCAAGGGGCACTGCAGAGAGAAACAGAAGGGCGTCATACTGAAGCCGATGCTGTGAAGAGTGATTTCTTAGAGCTAAAACGCGCGATTTTTGTTATTGGAGAAAACAACGTTATTTTAAGCCTAAGAAATCCGCTCTTCCGTTGTTTTTCCCTCCATTTTTATGTAGTGCACCTTGTAGTTATGCCCTCCAAAACCCATACTGGTGCCAATATGGCGGCAAATGTCACTGCTCTATAGTTCGTTGCGTTCGAGTGAACACTAACCGTTTTTATTCATGTGCCTTCACGGCTGTGAGTATAAAGATACAAGCTCTAATGTACTTTTTCTAAATGGCGAATCCGTTTGTTGTCCAGTTAATATTCTACCCATACCTCGATGGATAAAGAAGTTTTATTCCCCCAACCATCCATCACAACCTTGCTCAAAATAATTCGTCGTTAAAGCAGACTATTGTTGTAGGACGAATATTAATATCAGTCAGGGCGCATCAGCCAAAGTAAATACGTGTTTTATTTTAATGAAAATGTTGTTCCTTAGATTCAAAATAGAATATGGTCCGTAACATTACTAAAAAAAAGTTTTACGATAATTTATTTCTACTATTTATGGAGGTACCACATAATTTTTTTTCCGAAACCGTGGTTGCTGCTGTCGCCACAGTGCATTGTTGTAATATTAGCGGCGATTAAGAGAACTATATCATTTCATTTTTTTACGCTTAGGTGGAAAACCGATGGCAGACCGTTTGACCTTGGCCGGGCTAACTGATTGTTCTGACGGATCAGTCTGACACCATGGTAACCAGAGAATATTCCAGCTTTCATAGCTCCCTGGATGTAACTTGGCGAATGTTTTGGTGTGTTAATATCACACCTTTGAAAGGCCGAACCATTTGGAACTTGGCGGTCCCTTTTACCAGTTCTGGCTTTTGATATGATTACATTACAGCATAAACCATTCCAGCAAAGCCGAGTAAAACACTTCTGAATGCAAATGCACCATAGTTCCATTGTATTTATTATCACCATTAAAGTTTACCTAATTATTACCAAGTATTATTATCATTTTCATTTTGCAGGGGTTGTGTACTCAAGAAATATAGCTTATCAGTATCAACGGCGGCTTTTCATAACAGGATGTCTAGCTCCATTCTGCTGCCTTGGGAAGCCCTAAAACAAACACACAAAAATATTCTTGAGAAACACAAAATCGATATGTGCACAACCAGCAGAATATAAAGTTACTTTTTAACGATGAGTAACGAACTCCAACTGAATCAATAGTTAAAGTCAAACCAGAATCGAATCCTTCTAAGATCTACGCACTAACGGACTTGCAGACTGAGCTATCTTGACGTAAAACCTATAATCTATATAACAAAGATCGTAATAGTTGTTTGTTTGTGTATGTGAGTGTGTCCACAAATTGTATGGATTTCCCGCAGCGGGAATCTCGATAATCTTAATGCTTTTATTTGTTTGTGGTCTTTCAAACTGATTTGACTGTATAAGCAATGATTCGAACTGTGTTTTCAACAAAGAGGCACAGTACTGATGACGTCATGTTTTTTACAGTCAGAATATTTTCATGCAAACGGGATTTATGCCTCTATGTTTCTTAACCCTGGACCTAACTAAATCTAATGAACGTTTGGGTGACTGCTAACGGGAAATTACCTGTACATTTATGTGTGTGAGTGTCAGCAGTGAGAATCTCGATAAGCCGTATTCTACTGACACCTGTAGTGAGAATCTCAATAATATTTATTCTGCTAAGATGCCTAGAACTGACGGCGTCATGTTTTCTCCAGTGTCAGTATTTTCATGCAAACGGGATTTAGGCCTCTATGTCTTTTAACCCAGGACCTAACTAAATCTAATGAACATTTGGGCGACTGCTAACGGGAAATCACCTGTATGTGTGTGTTTGTGAGTGTCAGCCAGTGGGAATCTCGATAATCCGTATTCTACTGACAACTGTAGTGAGAATCTCAATAATCTTTATTCTGCTAAGATGCGCAGTACTGACGACGTCATGTTTTCTCCAGTGTCAATATTTTCATGCAAACGGGATCTACGCCTCTATATCTCTTAACCCTGGATCCGACTAAATCTAATGAAAGCATGGACGACTATTAACGGGATATTACAGTATTTTCATGCAAACGGAAAATAACAACATTGCTATAAAAACCAACCATATACGGGGTGCTGCCCTAGTTTGTTTTAATTCCTTTTAAGATGGATGAACTCTTTTGCAAAACGTAAGCTCAAAATATGGTCCTTGGCTTCTCTCCCCAACTTTTGGATTTGTCCGGAAGCTCTTGTGTTGTGCAGCATGGTGTGGTCGTGTCCTGTTGATGACGCACCACGTTTTGATCGAGAGTGCGCGTGATGCTACCGCGTCTCGATTTCGGTGCGAGTGAACTGGGTTTGTTTTATTTATCTGCTTCAACTTTTTCTTCTAATTCTTAAAATTAAATTTCTCTACAATTAGGCTACTATTTTTCTCCCTACGATTATGTTGGTAGCTCCAACAATTGTTGGTAGCTATGGACCGCTGGACTGCAGCTGCGGATTTGGGCATAGGTTTTGATGTGGTTTATTTTGATTTTCAGCGTGCCTTCGACTCGGTGGTTCATACAAAACTTGTGGCCAAACTCAAACAATTCGGTTTTGATGGACAACTGCTGAACTGGCTTTGTGCTTTTTTACGGGAACGTCAGCAACAAGTCCGAATTGAAGATTCACGCTCTACTCTTTTACCTATTTTAAGTGGGGTCCCACAGGGCTCCGTCCTGGGGCCTCTACTTTTTGTCATTTTTATTAATGATCTTCTACCATCAACTGGGTCTGGTGATGATTTAAATCTCAAGTTTGCGGATGATGTTAAGACGGGTCTGGAAGTACTTGATTTGGCTGACCATCACAGGCTAAATAGCACCATAGCTGAGGTCACTGCTTGGTCCACACGGTGGCAGTTGCCTCTCTCGAGCGAGAAGTGCTTCTCTTTTTGCTTAGGAAGCTCTCCCCAACTATCTCCATATACTTTGAACGGTCTACAGTTAGAATGTAAAAATGAGATCAGGGACTTGGGTGTCTGGTTTACGTCCGATCTCAAGTCTTCAACCCATTGCAGGAAAATCGCGGCCCAGGCCTTCCGTCGCCTCTACATTGTTAATCGGTGTTTTTCCCGTGCCAATTCTGAAACTCGTGTCTGGGCGTTTAAAGTGTACGTGCGACCAATCCTGGAGTATGCCAGCTCAGTCTAGTCTCCATACTTACTCCAGGACATTGACCTACTCGAGTCCGTTCAGCGCCACTTTACTAGGTCACTAACTGGTCTCAGACATCTCCCTGCTGGGGATAGATTACAACGCTCAGGCCTGGAGCCGCTGGAATTACGACGTCTCTACGCAGACCTCTCGCTGACTTTTAAAATTGTGCACAACATGTTCCCACTTGATTTTTCCTTTTTCGACTTTGTGGGTAGTTCTACGACACGAGGACACTCATTGAAACTTAAGCGGGCTAGGTCACGACTTGACTGTCGCTTGAATTTCTTTGCACTTCGCGTTATACCTCCATGGAACGCTTTGTCTGAGGACATTGTACACTCCCACACTCTTTCGGCCTTTCGTCGTGCCCTACATGACCGCGATCTCTCTGTATTTCTTAAGCGAACTTACTAATGTTTTTTTTTTTTTTAACCGTATTTAGGGGCGGTGTAAGTGGGCAACCCTTCCGTTTCCTGGTTGCCATTTTTTTGGTTGGGGACCAAATTCAATTTATTATTATTATTATTATTATTATTATTATGTAAATCTTTACTATTTTCTAACACGAAAGCTTCGGTGAAAGGCAAAATTATTTTCCTGACAACTTCCTTTGCTGCTGCGCAAGCCTCCATGCAAACAAACGTGCTCTGTTGAAGCTAGATTGGCAGCTTTGGGTTTGCCTGATATTATGACGCTACGACAATACGCACAATCTATAAACTGTCAAACAAACGCTCCACTTCAATATAAAACAATTCTAGAGCACCAGTGGATTGTGTGGTTAAATTCAGCAAAAACCTCATACGTGTTAACGCTTCTGTATCTGCAATATAATTTTAAATTCTCGCCTTGCTGTTTAGTTTGATGGCATGGTTATACTGTTGATAATACCGAGAGCTCATAATCGTTCTCCATGCTCATACTAAACGAAGCCGGGATATCGCCTTCCAACGTAGGCTCAATCTCCACAGTCTAACAGACAGCAGAAAAGCCGATGGGATTGCGCAACTACTTGATACATCTTCATGTCTTGGATATTTGAAGGTCGCACCGCATGCCTGTACAGTACAGTGGGAGATGTTTGTATTCGTATAAAGATGTAGTTCTTTACTACATCAGTAATAAACATGGAAAACAAACTGACTGTTTTAAATGCACCACCCCCTCCCATCCCACAGACACGCTATTACACAGCCCCTTCACCATAACCTCATTGGTCTCTCCACAATTTAATATTCTGGGCAGCGACATAAGGTTGCTGCCACCAGATATTGAACAAGTATCCACTGTTGATCACCGATTACTAACTCGTAGAAGAAGTAAATACAATCACGTTTATTGCATCATCTCAGAAGGTTAGCTTACAATTGTCACAACTAAGTAGCATCTCGTAGGTGGTTAAGCTCACAAATTTCAGTAACCGAAGTTTAAAAGTTGAAACATTCGCCGTGTAGAAATGAAACAGTCTGGATTTTGCTTTAAACATGTTGGAAATTCTGCATAATGTTTAGCTTCTCAAAAGCAAAGTTAATCCAAGTTTGAATAATAAATTATTTCAACTTGACCACTCACAGGGAGGTTAGGTGCAAGACTTTGTCCCGCATCGTTTGCTAGCCTGCAACTGAAGAGGCAGTATCCAAATGGACAGGCTTAGTTAGTTACTCGCTACGACAGCTTTGGTAGAAGATAACGCGGCCAGGGAGATCCCTCCCCTACTTATAGTAGCACATGCGTGTACCTGTAGGAGAATGGTAAACTACCCCACCCACCAACCAACTCTGAACTTGGGGTCCAAACTCACAATTCCTGTTTTTGCACGAATACAAGGAGCCTGGCACCCTTGTTACCCATTTGTCAACGATGCACAATTCTACCATCTGATTGACACACTCTAAACTCACCTTGTATGCTGTTTTCCTTTAGGCATTTAGGCATAGAAACTTACGCTAACTTTACATTTCGAAGTCCCATCGTGTGTAGGTATTTACAGCTACAAATAAATAATGAAGGTCCCATCAAAATATTCCAATAAATAAAAGAAATGTAAGGAAAACAAATATCTACCCACTGGCTTCGATATTTACCAACCCGCATCCATATAGCTCTACAATTGACATTAGGACAAGTTGTACATTAAAAAATCAATAGAATGATTTTTCAAAACCCATAGAACATTTCGTACAGAGATATTAATAACCAGACCACTTTTACAGTCTAAACTTACAATTCAATATCGCGAATTCAAGGTTCAAGATTCTACCAGCCATTTTGGACTCTACCGAGAAAGCTGGCATCTACATTGAATTACAGTGAATAAAGCTAGAATGTTTTGTTACAATAAAAGCATATTGCTGCCAGGGAATCCCTTTGCAGATTTCTTTTACTGTAAGTAACCTTAGCAGTCGAAAGGGACGTTAATTCGACAACTTCATTTTCCTGGCCTAGCATTAATTTGTTAAAAAAATGCAAACCTACCTTTGATGCAGACATTTTCACAATTTTCTTTTTCCCAAAATCGGTTTTCATTGCCGAGACAACCTCCATAAACTGCATTTTCACAATGACCACTCTTCTTATTGAAATAATACACAGGGAATGCGGCCATACAATCCCCTGAGTCGAAGTCCAGAGAGCAAAATGGATCTAGTGATAAAAGCAAAGAAAAATAAAAGCTATTTATTATAGAGTGATCATTCAACGTGCAAGATTCAGCGCTTTCAGCAATTTTACCATTGTATATGTAAAAAAAAAACAATCACCATTAGAAAAAAGTCCGACCTTTTCCGTAAAGTGTGTAGGTATGAAACAACTGTGGCTGTAGATTACCAGTGGCCATTGGTGCCAGCAGTGTGTTTGACTACAGCAGGCCAGCTACACGACTAGCCAATCCCCTTGCAGACAGAAGAACTATCACATCGCACTTAACAACCAAAAGACGAAAAACAATAGGTGGAAGCAATCACTGAAGCTTTCGAACATCCATGTAACGATTCTATTTTTATTTCTGCGTGTAAATGCAGCTTTTCATTCCTAATCAAATCCCACAAAACACACGCATCACATTGAAACCCCATCCTCTGCACCATGTGTATCAAATTCAATCACTATTCGAACATACCGCCCTGAAACTTGTAGGAAAATCGTTTCACCGGATGGGAAAGAAAAAAACGGCGTAACCTTACATATATCGTTAACCATGCGAAGTTGTAGACGTAAATCCTCAACCTTATGAACGTGGGTCAGTGGCGGAAACATAAGTGAGGCCTATTTTGATGTTTTGATGTAACTATTTCATTATTACATTCTGGTAAAAAAAAAAAAAACCAGCTCAGACTTTTAACTAGGAATTTCGCAAAAATTTACTTGGTTATTTACTGCTCAACCACATCATGCTAAAAAGCCACAATGCTCCTTGGGGTGTACAGCCCTATCGTTTCAGCTCGAAGAGAAAATTGTGTACCCCAAAATCTTAAGCCTAATTTGTAGAGCTGTGTTGGCTGATTACAACACAATCGAATTATCCGAAAAAAAAAGTTGCTTGCAATGGTACACTTTATGAAGTGCGCATGAACTAAATGCGTGACAACCTAGGGCCACTTTACACATAATCCAATCGGCAATTGCGAGGAGAGGGCAGGTTTGAGTCGCTCTGCAAGTTAAAGCAGGATGGCTGCGCCTGTGGTAAATAGGCCTTTGTGGCCGAGTGAAGCCTACTTACTACTTGTAATGAATAGCATGAGTTACAGGGGAAGAGACATGTTTATTAATCGTATCAACATATTTATACGTATTGACTAGTCAGCTCACTATGAACAGCTGACTATCAGTCATATAAGAACGGGGGTGGCCGACACATGTGACGACATATGTATCCACGGGTGACGTCACATAAAGCGTTCACTAGTGACATTGGGCATTGTGGCCACATACACCACAATGCCCTATCTTTAAAAAAAAATATAAAAAATTTGAATTTTTGTGGTGTTTTCAGTTCTTTAGCTCTATTTATTTTGATTGAGTGCTTGATGGCATCACTGTTGAATGGCATCATGGCTCTTTTCAGACATCCAGAGATGACATATTCTCTGGATGACATCGTTAGTACTTCAGAAGCTGCTTTGTTTTTTTTCGGTTTTGAATCCCCTTTTCGGTTTTATTTTGGTTTATGCTGGCTTTTAGCTTCCCAGTATGGCGAATCGTGATTATAAAAACAAGAAACCGAAAACAATTAATAATTCATATTCAATTAATAAAACCAGGCCCTAAACGGGCACACAACAGCGAAGAACAAAATATGTTTCCATCCCGGAACAATTTATAACCGTGCCCTAAATGGGCACGCCATCAACGATGGGACAAAACGTCTTTCCACCTCAGGCCCTCAAGCGGGCACACGAGTAACTGGGGACAGAACATGACAATCCAATTACCCCTGTTACTCAAGTTATTCTGTTAAGTTGGCTTAAAGTGGGGCATTTTCACAACAACAAAAATTATTGTTGTCTACTGTAAATAAAAAAAAAATTCAAGCGTTGATTATTCACTTTACAATTATCTTTACAAATCCAGTTTAATGGGTTTAACTCTCAAAACATTTTGGCCGGCCTTTGCAATTGAAGGCTGCGCCAAAGCGTTGGCCCTGGTAACATGCTTGCAATTTTTCTAGTGGTTAGCAGCACCTAAAGCTGGTGGAGTAGCAATTAATTTAGCAGTTTCGGCAGTTTCATTAGTTTGATTAGTGGAGGCACTAGTAATGGGGCTACGTGACAACATTTGTAACGAACTTCCCGTTGCCGACGTATTATGACTTTCTTTAGCAGATGTCACTTTCTGATTGGGTGATCATTTCTGCTTGGGAATGCAGCACCCAAATCAGTTGCTACATGATTAACTGGTTCGGGGAAGTAACCACCTGATGTATGCTTAGTATTTTTGACTGGTTCGGGGAAGTAACCACCTGATGTATGCTTAGTATTTTTGATTGGTTGTTTGCCATTACATGATTTGTCAACCTCTAGAGCCCGTAGTTGTTCTGAGCGTCACCTCATTGTTAATACCTGCTGAGTTCTCACTTTGAACTGCGAATGCCCAAGTTCTTTACAAACTTTAGCTGGCACCCATTTTATGCCTTCCGAACTGGAATAATTTCTAGCCCAAACCAACACATCTTCATTTAACTTGAATGGAGCGTTGTGAAGTGTGTGTTTAATTCGGTCATACTGTTTTTACTGGTAATGGAAAAAGTAATTCCAGTCTAGTTTTGATTTTTTCGCCCAAGAAAAGTTTACAAGGAGTTTGCAGTGTTGTGGAGCTTACGGTGATTCTAGCAGAAATTAAGTAATTATTAACTGCTTGCTATTGAACTTCCCTTTCCTCGCTCAGCTTTATAGGCTTTCTTAAAATTGCCGACAAAAATTTCCACCTGCTCGTTACTGAAAGGGTGATCGACAGATCCATTAAACTTTAAGAAATGTTGGAACTCATGGCTTGTCCATTGAAGGTCATTATCTGTCACCATGGAAGATATTAGCCCAAATTTGGCCATAAAATCTTCAAAAAAAATCGATAAACATTTTGAATGTTGTAGGGTTCATGATTTTAACAAAAGGGTATTTGATTTTGATTTGATTTTATTGAGTACTATGCGGCCTGTAAGCCATACACTCATAATAAAACTACCCTACCCTAACTTAAACCTAAACCATAATCGGACATTGTAAATCTCTTAAGTCTCCATGGAAAAAACCTCCTCGTAAAATTTCTTCATAAGTGGTGCCGACAGGGTATTTAGAGTGAGCATCAACAATTACTAGAAACATGTGCTCGTTCATTTGGCCACAGAAATCAGCATGGGCGCATTCATTCAGCTTCAGGGGGTTCTCCCAGTTATACTTCGGACCTGCTGATTTTTCGTCTTTGTTTTGCTGACATGCATCACACGATTTCATCTTTTTCTTCCCAGTTTGCGGTCGATTTTAAGCCACTAACATTTGGACCTAGCCAAAGCTTTTATCTTGACAATACCGCAGTGTCCACTATGTAATTGCTTAACAATTTTCCTGTGAACCTGAGCTGCCACTATAACTCACGACCCCCAAAGTAGTACATCACATTCAATCGAAATTTCATTGCGATGTAAAAAATATGGTTTAATCTCTGGATTCCTAAGATTCTCAGGCCAACCACGTTTAACATACTTCAAAACCTTAGCGAGGCCAGGATCTTTGGTTGTAGCCTTAACTAAATTATCCCTTAGGAAAGGTAATGTCTCGACGCATTGTGCTGCCAAAACCCGATAGTGTTCAGTTTCGGCTTTAAACTTTTTTGTACTGGGTAAGGGCAGGCGAGATAAAGCATCAGCTGTAAGATTCCCATTACCCGCTATATGTTGAAACGTATCATTGTATGCATTCAACATGAGTGCCCAGCATTGAACATGAACAGCGGCCATCTGTGGAATGCTCGGTTTTTCACTGAAAATTCACAGCAGAGCTTTTTGGTTCGACTGGAAAATTAAGAGGTGAGCATAAAGATACTCGTGTAATCTTTACTCCCCAGTAGACACTCAGTGCATCTCTGTAAAAATGAGAATAGGCTTTCTCAGCTGGTTGTAAGCTTCCTAGAAGCGAAGGCCATGGGCCGATCACTTCCGTTTGGCACTGTTGATATCAAGTAACAGCCTATCCCATAGGGACTTGCACCACAGGCCAGTTTAAGTTTAAGTTTAAGTTTAGGGTTGTAATGAACCAAAATCTTAGATTTCACAAACAGTTTTATAACAGATTCAACTGATTTACAGCATTCTTCCCCACACCCATTTAACTTTGGGGCTTAATGGCCTAGTAATAGGGGCCAAAACTTGTGCCAGGTTTGGCAAGTACTTTTAGTACTGGTTTATAAACCCTAAAAAATGTACAACTCAGAAATATTAGTTGGATGTGGTGCTTTTACCATGGCTTCTATAACTTCCGGTAGAGTATGCATGCCATCTTTGTTTATTTTATGCCCTACATATTTATGGCTTGGCTGCAACAGTTTGCATTTATCGATGACAAGGCGCAATCGTTAGTTTCATAAAGCTGTGAGCAGCTCATGTAAAGTTTCGTCATGTTGCTACCTTTGCCCCTGACTAATAATCTTAAAAAGGTTGGCAACTTGGAATTTTGGCCGTAAGGCCAGTTATTAGGCATATTGGAAAATTCCAGGGCTGCTGGCCAAACCTAGAGGCACCCTTAAACACTTGAATAGACCAAGCGGTGTGTTAATCATTAACATGTCTTAGGAATCTTTATCAAACTCAATTAGTAGGAAAGCGTCGTTGAGATCAATCAAACTAAACGTGTCATAGCCTGCCAAATCACTAAATAATTCGGTAGCTGACGGTACAGGACAATGATCAACCTCCAGTTGTTGGTTACAGTTGCAATGTAATCTCCGATCACACGAATTTGGCCATTTGGGTTATGTACGACCAAGATCAAAGTGGCCCATACAGTGGTCGTGACCGGTTCCAATGTTTCCAATGCTACGAGCCATTTAATTTCCTCATTAACTTTTTCTTTAAAAGAGAAAGAAACAGGCCTGACGTTACTGTAGATGGGTTTGGCATCAGCCTTCAACAGGATTTTTGGTTTGTAGTTCCTGAGCTTTCCCAAACCAGGGTGAAAAAGTTCAGAATACTTGTCCTCAATTTCTGTGTTAGTTACATTTGATTTTTCAGTTCCCACAGTTTTGCAACTTTGAACACTGTAATTCTGAAGAGACCAAAATTCATGCATTTTCATTTTTAGTTTGCAAATCTAGTATTCGCCTAATAATGCTGGTTTTTCTTCACCTGAAACTATCATGTCTACATTTTCAGTTTGCTCACCGATTGTTACTTCGACATTAATAATTCCAAGCCCTTAGTCAGGTTCGCCATTAAATTATTTCATGGCGAAACTACACTGTTGCAATTTACAGTTTGAGAAATAACGCTCGTACCATAAAATGGGAATAATGGTTCCATCACAACCACTTTCTAACTGTAAAGACAACTTGTGGTTGTTAATTTACCCATCATTTTTCCGCTTTAACGTACTTCGTCATGTTAGTCAAATTTACGCTACCCCTCTCAATTTCAGATTTAGTTTCGCTATTCAATGCAACACTGGATGACAAATTATCATGCTGAAGCTTGTTGACCTTTTTATATCCTTATTTAAACTTGGATTTCTTGTGAAGTTTTGTCTCGAGCAAGGGTTTTTCAGACACCGTGTTGCGAGTTTAATTCAGGATTTCAATGTTGGAATTGAACCACCCCAGCAAGGTTATGCTGATGACGTCATTTGTGAAATCTGCCAAGCCCAAAGTCCACATGACGTCAAATTGTAATGTGCCATTGTTTTCCAAAATTATAACTCATTGTTAGTTGAAATAATCCTATTTGATCAATTGTTGGAACAATACATAGCTATGATTTGTCTGTACATAATGCTTGACATCAATTGTAACGCTCGCTTGATCTTCCGCCGGGTGCTCCCAACAATTAGGTATTAACCAAAAATCCCATTCCGTCACCAACTCTCCAACTCCCCGCATCTAAAGGTAATTTCGGCCCTATAATTAGAATTTTTTTCTAATTTCCCCAATCCCCGAACTTAAATTCAAACCAGACCAACCCTGTTGCTTGTTCAGCACTGCAACCCCGTAGCTACTTAGTTTAGCAGTCACTAACTAAACTAAATTTTCCAGATCTAATCCAGATTTTCCCAAGTAAGCCTAATGCCGTTGACATTCCATTTAAGGCCCTAAGCCAAGGTTAGTGTCGCCCTAGAACTTCAGGCGAGCCAGAGCACACGATCGCTCATATGTAACATTAAACTAACACCAAAACTGAACCACGACTACCAGCCTTGTTCCATCTGTTAAGGTTAATTTGGCATTCCTGCAACCCCTTGACTACCACCACGGCACATTTTAGAGCTTGTCCCTTAACTGTGGGGTTGACATTGGGGCGGCTCCCATACGTACTAAACACCCCTACAACTGATGGAAATTTACGTTCGTCTATAGATTTTTGTTTACAAACGGCTTTTAAATTTCCCTTCTTGTGCCAATGCCCACAAGAATACTCTTTGTATTTGAATCTCGAGCGGATATGTCCAGATTTGCCCCAACAAAAACACCGGATGCCCGTGCTATGTTTTGTTTTAACACTTGGATTAAATTGTGTTTAACAAAATTTGTTGCTACCGAACCACCATTCCGAATTTTGATTTAGTCAACTGACGCTACATACTTTGAGTGCTAACATTTTTAAAAGTAATTCACGTTATATTGAATTGGAATGTATACTGCCTTTGAGACGATCACGAATTATTTCTTTATTCACTTCAGTGACTGAATCGAAAATGCAACACTTAGTTCTCCTTTTTAATGCTGATAACATTTTCACCGACCAACTCCCCACTTGTTGGTTTTGTCTAAAAAATGTTAAACGTTCCGAATGCAGCACTTGGGCGGGGCTCACGGTCATTTAATACGGCCTTGACTTAATATGTCGTACGCCGGTTCACTTGGCGAATCTGGAGGCAAAATGTTTTGAATGCGATCAAACATCTCTTGGCCTACGCTGGCCATCAAATTATCGACTCAATCATCATCTGCAACCTGATTTGCCTTGAAAAAATAAGCCAATCTCTGAGTGTTTTTATCCCACGAGTCTAACTCGTTTTCAAAACGCTTAAATAAACCACTAGGCTTTGCGAAATCTCCCATTTCGATTCCTTAAGTACCTTCTTAACACAAAGTGGTACAATCCATTTAAATTCACAAGGTTAAACAATTAACCAAATGCAGTCAAGTTCCTCCTTAACTCATTACTATAAAATTCAATAATTAATTTATTATTAATTCGGTTTCCCACCCGAATGCTATTTTACTAGCCTAATAAATTTATCAGAACGTACATTTACTAGCTTACTATAAATTTATATCGCATTCAAAAATTTTCAAGTTTTCTAGCCTAATAAATTATACAAGTAGCTTTCAAAAACAACAATTCACTAGCCTACTATAATTCAGTAAACACGATCAACAACTAACACGTTTACTAACCAACTTACAGATGATTTTCAACAACACGCGTGTTTAAATAAATAAATACTTTACAAGCTTTACTAAACTAATAACACTAGTGATTTTCAAACAACACACCAAACTTAAATTTGTGTACGACAAAATTAGCAGTAACAATGTTGCCAGTCTTAAAACTGGACAACTAAACCATAATCATGTGTGCGGCGATTACGAACATTCAGTGACTAATTTACTCAAGTTTTTAAACAACGGGAGTCTCCTTTCTAGTATTAGGAGTGACCCGACGCTTTCGCGTTGCAAAAGACATTACTAAACAAGATTAAACAAAATTAGCAATTGCACAAAATTATTAAGTCAAGATTCCGGTCGTAAGTAGCCTTCACCAGAATCGCCTCAAGCTGCAAAAAACAGCTACACAAAGTTAGATAAATTTTAAATCCATCCTTACGGACGAATAATGTATTTATCAAATAGAGAAATTCGTTTACCATCAAACTGAAGCTGGAGCTGAGAGGCAAGGGAATTTTAACATTATTTACTAACTAATCCCATCATCGTCGTCATTGTGATAAATAGGCCCTCATGGCCGAGTGAAGCCTATTTACTACTTGTAATGAATAACATGAGTAGTAGAGGAAGAGACATGTTTATTAATCGTTCAACGTGTTTATACATATTGGCTTAGTGAGCTGACTGTGGACAGCTGACTAGCAGTTAGGCTCCTACATAAGAATGGGGGTGGCCGACGCATGTGTGGCCACCCAGAGATGATGTCACGCAATGCGTTTAATAGTGACGTGGGGCATTGTGGCCACATACACCACAGCGCCCATGCCGAAACCAGGTTCCTTGCTTGCCGCTGACGTTTTTTTATGTTCTGTTTTATTTTTCCTTGTGTTATTGTTTAAGTATGACGTCAGAGAGCACCCAGTCGGTGTAACGTGCATTGTATTGTATATTGTGATTGTTAAGGAGGAGGTTTATTAAACACTGCGGCCTTGCAGTGCTGGAAACACCGGTTCTCGTCAGATCCCCGAAGTTAAGCAGCATTGGGCTGGATTGATACTTGGGTGGGTGACCACCTGGGAATCTGGCTGTTGCAGACATAGGGTCTTAGGGCTTCGGGCAGATGACCAGGAGTGGTTAACGCTCGTTAAACCCTTTAAACCCTTTTATTAAACAGTTTGGCGAATAACAAAGAGCGCAAGCAAAAAAAAGCAGGCCAATAAAAATAATTAACGTCCCCACAAAGTTCTACTTGGAATACATAATCTGAAAGAAAACCCACAAAGATGAAAGAACCCGCTAAGTTTTAGCCAATCAAAGTAGTGATATCAGAACGAAAATGGCTGCCACCAAGTTCTAGGGTTTTTAGCCCGGGTACCAGGACAATTTAACGCTCCGAAAATCTCGGGTTTGGCAGAACCAAAAATCCGTGTTTTTGGGTTTTAATATTGTACTGTAATGGAGGCATTTTCGCTTTGTTTTCATTCCATTATGGAGTGCATTCGTTCCGTTATTTTAACATTTTCGCTCTAATATGGAGCATTTTAGATAAAGACAACTGCGACGATGATGAGCTACGATGCGTCTGCGTGGCCATCGGCCGGTGACTTCAAGTATGCCTCCATTGAGAATGGATTGAAGTGAAGGGAAGATTTCATATTCCCAAAGACGACTCGACCCTGCTTAAGCATAATTTTTCGAGGCAGTCTTAGTCGAGCAAGCATTACAGAACACCATGCTTTAGTGACTAAAGAATTCTTAAAGGTTTCGTTAGAAAAACAAATAATACAATCCTTGACAAATTCTTGACTATGTTTAAATAATCGTAAAATGAGGGAATCGCATAAAGGAAAAAATTGTGGATGCACTGGTATTAACACTATACAGCAGCGGCAAGTGACGTCATGTTGGCTACAAGAGAGATAGCTGCAAGGGGGCACTAAATTGAAATGGAGGGTTAAACAATGGCAGTCTTCTCTAGTCAAGGCAGTGCTTTGAGAGCAGATTTCTTAGGCTTAAAAAACCGTTGTTTTCTCCAATCCCTTATGCTGCGAGGTTGTAATCGGAAAATAAAGATTCCACTTGCTTAAAAATGTCAGCAACTGCCAACAAATCGACAAAAATCGCGCGTTATAAGCCTAGGAAATCCACTCTTTAACAGCATTGTCTTCAGTCAGACGCCCTTCTTTCCCCCCTCCAGTGCCCCTTACAGTTAACCCAGTTACTGGCTCCACCATTGAGTTATATACAATAATACTACGTCATGTCACTGCCCTATAGGAATTTTATTAAAGTAATAACCGGAATAGCGAGGCTTGGGAAGTATTGTCAAAAGTGAAAGTAACAGAATACTACACCATCTTCGCAAGCTCCAAAATCCACTATGCATGCTAATTTTGGGTAAAGTTCCCAATATTAAGTATCACAAAAAGTTTACAACAAAGAGTAAATTAAACGTTTTGCGTCACACAGTCTTCATGACGATATAAATTCGTATAAATTTTGGGGAAAAGGGGCTGAAATTCGAGTTGGCCGTTTTGTTTGGTAGTAGTCCTGCTGTTGCTACCGTGTTGCCTACTAAGTGTCTTAGGTAATATACAAACGTCAATTAAATTTGTACAAAACAAAACTTGTTTTAAAAGCTTTCCTGTCAAGTTTTCGTCATTTCAAGTCTGATAACAGTTAACTCCACGAAAATCGAGCAAAGAATTAAAATTAAACACTGAGTTGGCGGCTTGATTTGCTACTAGCCCTTTTTTCCTCTTAGCCCATTGCCATATTGATTTAAAAACAGTTCTCAGTTAATTCAGGAACGTCACCGAAATATTTCGCCATTTGGAGAGTAAGAAACACATTACAAACCTTAATTATCCAGTGTTAGTTTAAGGGCATGTATTGATATTTAAAAAAAAAAATTTTAAACTCATCAGTCAACGTAATTGCCTAAAAAAGACGAAATTTGCTTAATAATATGTTGCAAACGTCTTCTCAGGAAGCCAAAACTGAGCCCAAATAGAGTGAAGTGCTTCTGTTTCTGCACCCTGATGAGGGAGCTTGGAGGGCTTCCCAGTCCCCTAGTTGGTTCCGCAGGGTCTCTGCCAAAGTAAAACAATATTGAAAGATGTAGTGTATATAAATTTTCTTGGCACTCCTGTCGGAGAATCTTGGTCCCCAGTCTGGGGGTTAGCTGGTTGGCTATTGGCCGAGCAAAGCGAGCAGGAACAGCCCAGTAGTCAGCGTCCTCGTTTCTACACCAAATGAATGTCGGTTGAAATCCTATGACAAAGCGACTGGAAATTAGTTTAGGTCTGAGGATGTTACATCTCGTATGCTGCAGCTGAATTTTTAACATGTCTCTATTGGGGGCTGGTGGGTGGGAGTAGCTTGCGTCGTCTTATATCTATTTTTATTAATAAAAAAAACCTATGGTAGTACACGTTCTTTTTTTACTATCAAGTAAAAAAATACATGTTGATATGAAAATCTTGATGCATCACCACCCTACTACCACCTCAACAAAATCCAGGATAATCCCCAAATCGTGGATAGGATACTGACTATTAATGAGACTAACCATAAATCAGGTATTATTTTCAGTAACTTACCGATATCGGCTAGTACAGCGAAAATGCAGAATAGAGCTAAATAAGCGATGGTCAGCATGGTCTTCATTTTGTTCAAGGATAAAACACTACTTCTGCTCAACAGTTAGGCTTTTGCTGGTGAGATTTGAAATCCATTGTTGTGTAGAGGTAAAGTTCAGTATCGATGGTCTGAAAATACTTCTATTCTACCGAGTTATTACTAAACGAATATTAACCACGCTATTATTTTCTCTTGTTAGATCAGAAGAATTTATAATAGTAACTTAAAGTTTTCGTTTCGTTGTTCCAGATGAGATGATTCGTTTTTCTTGAAATGTACATACAATATTAATATTGACTTGATTGAAACCATCCAGACTTAGAAACATAACACGTCCAGTGACATACAGCTGGCTAAAAATAGCAGGTATTTACTAAAATTATTTAACGTTAACTAATGCTTTTAACTTATGTGCAGTATCTTCATGAAATGAGAATTGAACGAGTGATCATATAAAGCAATTTAACGACCTTTGAAGTTAAACTTTACGATGCCTATTAATGAGGCAGAGAACGTTACGTTGGTGTTGGCTAGACTTACGAATCATTGGCAAAACAGACCTTTCTAGAATTCACTGCTTTTCTTCTTTTGGGGCCGTCGATAAAATATATCTCGCAAGAATAGGGGGAAAGGGTATATATACCTGAAATATGACAGTTTCGGACAAGCGGAGAGGGGAGGATGGGTGTCATACAATTAGTAACATCTGGTAATTTTTTTAAAGACTAATCTTTTATGGTAAAGTTTATTTATTTTGTATCGTAAAACTCATGTTCGGCAAAATATTATTTTTTTAAAAATGTCTTTTTAGTAACGTTTTCCGTTTTTACCAGCAACCTACTAAAACGGTCTAAAAATACCCACGTTGACTATTTTCTGTAGTATTTTTCCTCTCTTGCTCGGTGACGAAGGGTGAGGATGTTCGACGTTTGTGATTCCATTTTTAGGTAGGTGGTGAGGTTGCAATATTTATGAGACAAAATAATGAGGAGGGGAATGAGGGGGGGGGAATTAGAAAAAGGGTAAAATTTGCGTGACGTCATTTCTGGATGGCCCCTTTACTTATTTCAACATGCATCACCCAAGATGGCGCTGGAATAATCCACAGCACAATATCAACACGCTTCTTTAATATTCACCCAACAAAAATTAATGTTTAAATTTAAACTTTAAAATTTAAATGTGGCTGCAACAACTTTTTTGAACTTAGATCCAGTGATGGGACTAGGGGACACCCCTGGAAGCTTGGTGTACAGGGTACAAATAAAACAAATAAAAATGTAAGGAAATTCTTCTTCAGCAATACAGTAGTGAATTGTTGGAATGCCTTAAAATCAGCAGTTGCTGAAGCACACTCCTTGTCTGGTTCCAAGTTCAAATTTGATTTCTGTAATTGGATGTAGTTGTGTTGTTACAAGTTATTTGTTTACTATTAGTTGTCGTTGTCACTGCGAGATCTTGAGGTGCAGTTAGTTGTGTTGTTGTTGTTGTGTTGTTGTTGTGCAACGTTGTTGTATTTTATAATTGTAGTGGGACGCACGACAAATGACCTCGGCTCCTGGTAATAAATTCAAATTCAAATAGTCTGTGTTTAAAAGCCGTATGAGGAATGTTTGTTTTGAAAAATGTTTGCGTAGAAAGTTCTATGAAGTGTCCAGTCTGTTAGGGGTTATTTTTAAATTATCTTTTTTTTAATTCTTATAATTTTTATTTTGTGTATTTTGTGGGTAAAGATTTTTCTTTGGGCACTTTTAGTTTTAAGCTTTAATTTTAATTGTATTATCCTATGGTATTTTTAACTGTATACGGTATTTTGAGTGTTGTATGTAAAGCTTTTTCTTTGGGCTGATTTAATATTATTATCCATTTGTAATAAGTTCATTGGTTGAATTGTGCTTAGCCGTAAACTAATTTAATTATTTTAAAACCAACTTTATTCATTTAAAACATTTTAATAATAATTTGATTATTTTACACATATGATCAAGTATAATTCTTGCAAATTTTCAAATGGAACAAATATAAGTGGCCTGCCCTTCCCGTCCCTTTTCACTGTACATGTGAATAAATATGTTTATTATTTTTTATTCATATTATATTCATTTATTTAAACAGTTTCAGGAAGCATTGTAATCACCATGTCGCCTTGTTGGAGGTAAGCCCCTAACTGGAATCCTCATGCCAACATCATGGATCATCAGAATTCCTGATTTTGACCCTAGATGGCGGCATTAGGTTAAATGTTAACATCTATTTTCCATAAAGAATAACTCAGAAAGCAAAGGGTGAAGCAAACAGTTTGCATTAATGATTGGCCTTGTAAGAATACAAGATACAGTAATCGAAGAAAGAAAAAAAAAGACGACTGCCTCGACTGGAACTCTAACCCAGGACTTCCCACATATTTCCTGCATGGAAGCCAAGCAGCTGGTTGCTTTCCCTCCTTGTATTTTGTCTGTGATCGTCAGGTCACCACTGAGGAAAGCTGACCATAAGCTAGTGTATCAACGGATGGTAATGCTGAGCTGGTTGACAAAGTGGATTAGCTTATGTTAGGGACGAGACTGAGTCACAAGTTACCTTTACGCCATTTTGGTCCAGGTTTAATGATTTTTCGGTGTTGAATTGCTCGCCTGCCAACTGGTATAGCTAAAAAGTATGGTAGTGGATTCTGACTGATTAGTCCCTAAATAAGTAAGCTAAATGGGGGAAGAAAAGATTCTAATGAAATTGGCCGAAAATGGTTCACATGTGGAATGCTTGGGGTTGATGATTGGAATGCCAGAAAAAGTTTCACTTAATTACTACCCATAAGTTGGTCGTTTTAGGACACGTAACAATTGGCATGAGTTTATGGGATACATCAAGTGTTGTTACATGAATAGGAACATTAAATACATCAGATTTAGACAATCAGTTGTAGTAACAGACATTATTAAAGGCCAAAGATTATAATATGGTTCTTGCAGGGAAAGGGAGGACGGAGTAGTTCCAGCCGAGTGTTGCCAGGAGACGACGCTGCAGGCAGAAAGAGTACTGGAACCGCACCGACGCACCGGGACCAATGACCAAAGGACGGGAGCCTCTCTTGGCAACTCCAACCGACGTGCCAATGCGAAGCCCCGGTACCAATCATGCTGCATGCGACGAACCCTGTCGATACACTAGGCTGAAGCAAGTAATCAGGGTCCGTCCTGGTTGAACATTGGTTAATTGCTAAGCCTAGTATAGGAGAAGGTCTGGCTTCCAGATTAATTCTGGAACATGAGTGCCGACGCTGATTTGAACGTTTTGGAAGACAGAGTTATTGCAGGTAGGCATTTAAAACTCACTGTAGAACCTTGACACTAGCCGTTATAGGAGTGTGTGAATTTTAAACATAACCGATAGTTGAAACTTTGTAGGGAAAGGTCCACGCATGTTGAGGGCGTATTTAATTCCGAGAGAACGTGCTAGAGCATGGTTACAGCCTAACTGACTGCGTCTCAAGGTTCATTCCCGTTATTTTTGAACACGTAACAGTCACCATGCACTCACCATTGTAAATTCGGAATCCTAAATATTTAAGGAAGTCTGATGAAGAGTACAACCCACTGGCGGTGGTCAATTGAACTTTAAAAAAACATCACAAATTAAAACGTCGTTGTTTCCTTATGCCAATAACACTTTTCGATGTAACTCAATAAAATAATAACATTTGATCGACTCATTTAACCACTAATGGAGGACACGTAACCATAAAAAACAAAAGGATTCCGTTAACGACACACGTTAGCTTCATTTGAAAAAATAATTATTGAAGGAATCCCCTTCAGCAAGGTGATGAAAGTGACGTTTAGGCTAGCGATGGAAATCCCGAATATGAAACCCGATATCGTCGTATCATGCCAAAGCAGTGCATCTAAAACGAAAGTATGCACCAGACGTCATGTTATACCTCAGCATGAAGCTATAACATGCCTGCGTCTAATAGTTTAAAGATTCTTCGTTGCTGCCAAGGCCATGTGAAATCTTGACGCCGTGTTGTATGAATGAACACGCGTACTCTCCATCCTAATTCTCCATTAGTTGCTACTTACAAAACCCCAGGTCAAAACTAGGCCTGAAAGCTAAAAATTAGGCCTAAAAGTAAAATAAAATCTAAAAGCTAATACATTTTAAAATTACAATTGTGATGGGTATTACTTTTAGATTGTGTAATAGCGATCGCTGTTGCAGTACGTGATAGAGGTGTACGCCTCGACAGTTCCGTTGGTGGCAGTGCCACGTTCTATTATTAAAACTCTCGTACTGATGAGTGTTCGGCTTGCAGTTAACTGCCTTAATAATATCAAGGACCCCGACAGCAGTCCTTATGTAACCCTCAGCGTGAACTTTCATGTTAAACGTCAAAATTTGAATAGTTTCGCCCAGAATTGACATAGAACAACGAAATTCAGTATTTGGGGTGGTGTCGTAACTATTTCATTGCATTACAAATTTTAATGATAACAGTCAAGCCGTTCGGCGTCCACAGTATGGCCATTTCTTGTTGCTGTTGTTGTTGGGACTCTACCCTTACCTGGAGATCGAACCAATGAACCGATTTTCACGTATTACAGCTTAAAACGTAGTTACGGACATGGGCTAGATCATTATGAATGCTATTTTAATGTGGCAATAATATTGTTGTTGTTCTTTTTGTTGTTGGCGAAAATGTTGCTGTCACTTTCAGATCGAGCCAATGAACCGTTTTTCAATTTGTATAGCGTAAAATTTCGGTATTAATAAGGACCAGGACCTTTCGAACGCTATTGTAATGTGACTACAATAATGTTGTTGTTGTTATTCTTGTTACGGAATTATAAAGTTTTGATCCCTTCCCCCCTCGCTATAGTTTCCCTAAGAATTCACGTAGACCAATGACATTCGGCAGTTGGGGTCGTGTCATAATTATTTCACGGCTTTAGACATTTTATTGACAGCCACCGATCCGTTTGGCCTGCACAGCATGGCCAGTTTTTGTTGTTGTTGTTGTTGTTGTTGTTGTTGTTGTTGTTGTTGTTGTTGGGACTCTTTCCCCTCACTACTAGAGCTGTTACGTAACAAAATCATGCGCATCGATTTGTACTGCTAAGAATGACTTGGGTACGAAATTTCATGTTTTTAGCTCGATGTGAGCTAAAATCATGAAATTTGGTACACAAGTCATTCTTAGCAGTACAGATAGAAATCCCTTGAGATACCCCCCAACTCAACCTCCATGAGCCTGATGACCAAAAATTTTTGCTGATGGAGCTAAAATCTTGAATTGTCGCACACACATCATTATTAGCAATCACATCGAACCGGCCATGGAACGCCCATAGAAGGCTGCTCCCTAGTGTTCCCATGTTTCCCAGTCCTTAGGCTTGACTAACAAATTATTGCAGATCGAGCTAAGAGCTGGAATTGTGGCACATAAATCATCCTTATCAGTACACATCGATCGAGCCAGGGAATCACCACGACATATCCCCAAGCCCCCCCCCCCCAACGCCCTCCTGTTTTCCCTCCCTCCCTGAGGCTTGACCAACAAATTATTGCAGATCGAGCTAAAAGCACGAAGTTTGATACGTAAGTCATTAATAGCAGTACAAATCAAATATGGAGTCCCCTCGAGAAACTCTCCAAGGGCATCTGATGCTTCCTCCCCCCCCCCCCGTGCTCCCTACCAGAGGC
>JAHWFP010237897.1:557-11360 GCA_023313725.1 Lithobius niger | reverse complement strand
TAGCGGTTTCACGGCTGGTTAAATTGTACTGCTAAGAATGACTTGTGAACTAATTCATGTTTTACCACCATCAGCGAGGATTTGTTGGTCAAGCCTCTGGGAGGGGGAACAGTGGGGCAGGTGGCCTTTGGGGACTTATTTCGTAGCGGTTAACTTGTACTGTTAAGAATAACTTGTGAACAAATTCATGTTTTACCAGTATTAGCAAGAATTTATTGGTAAATAACCTCATAGAGGTGAGTGCGGTGGAGGCACAGGAAGGGGGTTGTTGCAAATCTTGTATACTTGCATGTTTGCTGTGGCCGATGGCCAATCTTGAAACTTAACCTGTTTAAGCTTTCATAGGTGGGCGTATCTATATAATAATAATAATAAATAATAATAATTTTATTGCACTAGAACAATACTCGAAGCTCAAGAGCTTGTATGAGCATGCAATACAAAACACACAAAAAAAATTTTTTTTTTTTAATAATAATAATAATAATAATAACATTTACATTATTCACCTTAAAGTATGCAGAACCTGGAAGGGTGTTAAGCCACTGAGTGCACTTGCTGTGGCCTTGAACAGAAACACAATTTTCCCCTCCCCTGTGAAACTTCTCCCATCCACTCCCTACTTCTCTCATCCTCTCCGTACTATATCTCCTTTCTCCACGGTTCAGTCTCCACTCCCTTGATCACCATTTTCCCTCCCATTCTCTTATCAAGCCCTCCCCACACTGCACCACCTACACTTCTCCTCCAAGCTCCTGCTGGGGACCACGCGCTTGGTTCAACACCTCATCGTTTCCTCATCACCTCCTTTGCTTCGCACTATCTCGACGGTTCCGTCATCATTCTATCAACTTCCAACTTCGTCTTTGTTTCCCTGGCCCATTACCTCAACCACCTCATTTTCTCCCTGACCACACTTCTTTGCAGTAAGGCTAACAAATGACTATTTTTGTTCATTTGCTCACTCAATCAGCACAAAGCTTTTTATCGAGTGAATAGTGATTGTCACGTGCTGTAATGTCTTTCATTGCATTAGTCTCTTCCATACCATCTTTTCGGTTCACTCATCGTCCCATGAAGTTTCAACGTTATCATCGCTTACCTACCCTCAAAACTCAACTACCCCAGTTTCCCCCAGGCCACTTCCTTCGCAGTGAGGCACACGTACGCTTTTTATTCGTATTGCTCACTCCATGGACACATCCTCACACGTCCTATAATGGAACTACAACAAGATTTAACAAGATTTAATAATATGGAACAGTTTTTTTTTATCATTATTCCTCAACATCATAACGTATTTTTTATATGCTTTTTATGGTCGTGCTCCAACTCAACTGCAAGTTTGTCTCCACTACAGATTCTGTTTAACTTCACTTCAAGTGCTTAGAATTGCTGTTCCTCAATTCATATTCAATATTTTGCAACATATTTTGCAAGGGAAGTCGTTCAAGACATTCCTTCTTGATACGCCTTATTACGCTAATGGAAAATGGGTATGCTGGAATGCCGATGTAAGCGGAATTGTATTTCTGGTTATGCACAGCGTTTAAACATTTTTTATCCCTTTATGTCACCGATGTGGTATGTTGCTACAGTTGCGAGAATTTTTTTCATTGATTTTCCCTAGCCTAACAGTTTTTCAAATCATTGTTCACCGTAACCAAATAGCCAAGACGTCGGTTCATAATAGGGATGGAATAGAAAGCGATGTTATGTCAACTAGGCTCCTCCTAACAAAACTCAACCATCTCCTCGTAAAGCCAGTGCGAGTGCTTTAGGAGGAAACGGTCGAGGTTATCGTTAGGGGTAGTTGACATAACATCGTTTTGTATAAAATCCCTTTGTGAAACGACTTCTCGACCTATTCGTTTATGATGAATGAGTGATATGAACAGTGATATGGTGATATGGTGATTTGGTATGGTGATATGGCAATATGGTGAACAGTGATATGACAGGCGAGAGAAAAACAATGAAAATATTCATACAAGTGTACGAAAAAGCGTAGAGGCTCATACAGTTGGCGTACTAATTAATTTGTGTATCAGTGGTCTTCAACCATGAAATCAAAGAAGTCCATGTTTTTTTTAGATATGTGTCCTCTTTGAAGGTGTGGTTGTTTTAGAATAACGATTTTTATTCTACTCAATGTTGTTTTTGTCACAATTAAGGAGGGTACATGGATGTTTGATACGTACCTTTATCTCAAGTTGATTTAACTTGCATCGATATATCGCTTAGAGGGGTTAAAAAAACGTCCGTGTAACCACCTTAAACCCCTTTAAAGTCTCTTTATCTCAAACCACCTCGTTGCATCGACGTGACGAGTTGAAGTGCTTTAATAACCTCCATATATCTACCTAAGACTGGTTTTGTACAGCGCTCTAAGGACTGCTTTGCTGTGATTGGCTGAAAAGAAATGTCAGCACTCGGATTGGCTATTTTACCATCACACCACAGATTAAAGAACACTAACTACCCCACTCACACGTCCTATGACGCAACGCTGGAAAGTGTAGCCTCATTTTTTTTAACTGAATCATGATTCGCACTTTATTCGTCAGCAAGTGCAGAAACTGCCCGCTAGGAGTGTGATATAATTAAAAAGTCCGACATAGTAGAAGCGCAGCATGCTCAGTGGGTATCAAGAGAAGCTGTAGTGGCAAGTTTTGTAGAGCAGTGGCACGACGTAGTATTATTGTATATAACTCTATGCTGGAGCCTTAATGGCTTAGCTGCAAGGGGCACTGCAGAGAGAAACAGAAGGGCGTCATACTGAAGCCGATGCTGTGAAGAGTGATTTCTTAGACCTAAAACGCGCGATTTTTGTTGTTGGAGAAAACAACGTTATTTTAAGCCTAAGAAATCCGCTCTTCCGTTGTTTTTCCCTCCATTTTCATGTAGTGCACCTTGTAGTTATGCCCTCCGAAACCTTACTGGTGCCAATCTAGTGCCAATATGGCGGCAAATGTCACTGCTCTATAGAATGAATCAAACAAGCCACATTAATCACAGAGTTCGAGTCGAAATCGTGAAAGTTGTTTTTTTTTCTTTCTTTTTCAGGCTGTAGTAGGTTCCATTTACCCTATCTTAAATTCTGACGTATTGATATGTTAATGCTTCACCGTGTAATTTCTTTTATTGAGCTTATTTTCTGAGTTTCAGTTTCAGCCTCTGCTAGTGACATCTGGCGAATAAAGTGTGAAGTGCACGTCATTGCCCAGACGCATTGCCAAAACGAGGCTTCAAATTTGAAAAGCCAGATATGTTTACAGTGTCGTATCTGTGTGGGGGTAGTGTTTTTAATCAGTGCATGACACTGTGAAGTCTTTTTTTGGAAGTATCATACAATATTGTAATTCGATGGTAAGCTATCAGATAGTCTTTCAATTTTTACACCACTTGATTTAAGAAGCTACGAGCACTAAAGAACGATTGGTAAACGATTATAACTTATCATGTGGTAAACAGAGTCATCTCTTGTGTTGTATTACTAATGCTTCATGCGTTTGACAAACGAATGGCAATACGTATTATAACATGCAATATTGTTTAAAATTAAAGGCGCCATGTTGTGACAAAAGTATAAAACACTGCTTGCATTTATTCAAAACTGCAAACGCAGAATATTACTTGTAGCAAATTAAATATAGCATAAAACTTTTCAGCAAAGCCATAAAAAAATAGACCAACTTCTTAGTGCTAATGTACCACAGTTTCGTTGTATTTATAATCACCCTTAAAGGTTACATACTTACTACCAAGTATTATTACCCCTTCTATTCTGCAGGGGATTGTGTATACTCAATAAATAAAAAATCATTATCATCAGCGGTTTTTCATAACAGGAAGTCTACCACGATTCTGCTGTCCTGGGACGCCCTAAAACAAACATACAAAAATATTCTTGAGTAATCCATAAACACAAAATAATGACCTATGCACAACCAGGAGCATATAAAGTTCCATTGTAAAGAGGAGTAACGAATTCCAACAGAATCAATAGACCATAGCATTTGATGGTTCACGTAATTATCTCGATTGTAACCAAAGTGTTTGTAAATCTCGTCTGGTGCCTAAATTCGAACCAGAATCGGATTCTTCGAATATCTACAAACGATTGTGTTTTCACGAAGCAACAGTAGATTATCCCATTGTAGACATCCGATTGCTGAAAGACTGAATGTTGATGATAAAAAAGGCGGCCTCACTAGCACACATGTGTCTGTAAACTGTAAGCAACTAAAGACTTATTTTGTCACGTTGAGGATCAATCCCCATCTGGCCAAATCTTTCAAATTGTGGGAAATGTAAGGGAAAGGTGTAGGGATAAAAAAAATAAAAAAAATAAAGTTTTCACACGAATGCATGGTGATCTTAACATAGTTTGGGGCTTGTAGGGGTCAGGATAAATGCGTGGGAGGGGGTTTTGAAATTCGCAGCGAAGAAATTTAAATTTAGTTTGTTTTTCATGTTCCAACCAAAAATTTCAAGCAACAGTGGCTTTGAAAATCAACCCTGTTCCTTAGATTATTGTAACAGCCTGGACGAACTAAAAGCTGAACTGCAGTGAAAGGTAAACTAATTAGTCACGTACATTGCTATAATAATAGAATATTTTGTTTGGAAAGCAAAACAGGTCAAGCAAGGATCACTGGCATCCTAAATAACATAAAAACTCAATAAAATGTCACTAACAGTGCTTAAAAAAATAAAGTTGGGCATTAGTAAGTTGGTCTTTACAAAAATGCGTCAACACCTCGCCGTAACAGTACTTTGTTTTTAGGGAGTTCCACGCAGGAACCATCCTTAGAGCCAAAAAATGTCTCCTACAATTTATCCTTGATGGTTGTGTAACTAATTTAAAACTGTCGCCCGCCCTCCTACGTGTCCTGTGCTCAGGAGAAAAATAAAAAAAAAAAGGAGATCAACCACAAGAAGGTAATGAACAGCCTTGAATACTTTGACGAGGTCAGCTTTTCATCGGCGGAGTTCTTAGGAATCGATTTTTAAAGTTCTTAAGCGTTGGAAATAGTTTACGTTTCGCATACCTGGCAACCTTTCGGTGAACCGCCTCTGTACTGACTCCTTGAAAAGGTAAGGGGACCGCATCGGGCTTGCATATTCCAGCAGTGGTCTCACTTATACTTTAAAAACCCAGTTTTTTGTTGGAACATCTCCAGAAGTAAAACAACGCAGAACAATTGCAAGACGACGATTTGCATCAGAGACAATATGGGCACAATGAATCGATGACTTTAAGTCATGAGCGAAGCAAATACCAAGATTTCTTTTACAAGGTTTACTTCTGGCTGTGGCTCGTTATCTACACACACGCTAGGCAACAATCATCACAACAAACATCACATCAATTCAATTGTCGAGGTTGTAGACCATTCTAGCGCGGCGCCATAGCGTCAGTGTCTTATATCTTGAAGCATAGTTGGGCACATTTCAGGTACTTGGGGAAAAATAATAATGCGGTACAAAAGCTTAAATTGTGTTGTAACCAAGAGCAAATGACCCACCTGACAAAAATTAACTCGTGTAGGAATGCCAGCTAAGCTGCTTTCAATGCAAAATCTGACCCTCAATAACGTTGAAAATGTGTAGCTAGCTAGCTAATACATCTGGCGCTTCTAGTCAGCTCATCCCCATGTTAATTTCTATATGGTAATTATTCATCGATACCGAGATAGCGGGAAGGCTTCCAGCTATGAAATTGGACGAATGGTTGCAGTACGATACGAACTGCGTACTTTTTATGGTTTGGAGCCTAGGGGTGTAACGAGGATGGAGTGGGATGGCGCGTAAGTACGAAAATATTGTTATAACCATTGTTAGTATTGTCGGCTTTGTTTCTCATTGGACAGCCAAAGTTCGGATAATGACAACCGAAAGTAGCAATGTTCTAGTTTTCATTTAACTTTCGAACTATTAAGCGGTGCGATTAACTTAGCGAATGTTTTGGTGTGTTGATATCACTCCTTTGAAGGGCCGAACCATTCGGAACTTTGTGGCCCCTTTTACCCAGTTTTGGTTTTTGATATAATTAAGGATACATGAAGAACAATGGTTTTGGATTCCAGTATGGAAACTCATGCATTCGTGGTATGATATCGGCAATTGCCCAGTTTGCCCAGTGGTTGCCCAGTTTGGATGTACCCAATGTACTCGATTTTCTTATTTAATGCCTGATGATCGTGTGCATCAACCAATGCAGAGTGTACTTTTAGAACAGTAAACCTTTCTTGGTTAGCACCGTCTTGGTTGAAGGACAGATCATTTAAGAAAAGGATAAACAAAAGTGGGCCAAGTACAGAACCCTGGGGCACCCCGCTAAAAAGATCAACTGTAGATGAGCAACATTCACCAATAACGACACGCAGCATACGATTTGAAACTAAGGCGAGGATCCAATTCAAAAGATTGCCCCAAATCCACACTGGGAAAACGTATAAAAAGCTATTCATGTGAAAAACGAAAAAGGGAGCTCACTATGGATTGTTGCAGCGTGTTACGCAACAAGACGAACACACTGCACTTTGAGGGCTCATATTTAGTAACAGTGATCTTCAGGGATTTCTGCATGACAAAATTCGTTTGGAAGAAAGCAAACGAAAAAATTCTCAATTTGGCTGATGTAACGGATTATTTATATACATAAAATTCCTTTAAAAAAATGTTGAGATGAAGATAAGATGGTGACACGTTTTGTACGTTGACAGTTATAAGTTGCATGTGTCTATTAACAGTAAGCAATAAAAGCATATCTTATCATGTCGAATGTAAATCCCAACGCGCGAAATCTTTGCAAATTGTGGAAGACGTACGGGCAAGGAGTAGAGATAAACAAAACAACTAATGGGGATGTGCTGATTGAGTGAGCGAAACGAACGAAAATCAGCATTTGTTAGCCAGTGTATGCAAAATAGGGAACTTTAATGCAAACTTATGTATGTGAAGCACGAACAGGCAATAAACCAAACCAAGTCAATTTGGCTGATGTACCGGCTAATTGGACAAGGAAAATGTGAAAATTATAAATCCGAAAATTTAATGACATAAAACTTCGATGGAAAATAAGGTCGAGATGAAGCTAGGACGGTCTGACCTTTTGTACGTTCAGGCCTACGAAAGTTATGATATCTAGTTATCCACTCAAAACCAAAACTGGTATAAGAGAAGCGGCCAAGTTTCCTAAATAGGTCGGCCTTTGAAGGTAGTGATATCATTCAACGCGGGAAATCCACCAAGTGGAATACTATCCGCCAACTTAATCGCACCGAATGATACTTTGAGCATTAAATGAAAACTTGTAGATTGCTACCGTGAGTAGCAATGGTCTGGTTTTCATTTAACTTTAGAACCCCGCCAAGGACTGCCAAGTCCCCGCCAGGACTGCCGGCCAGGGTAGCGTGAGAGGCTACCATGCTCCTTCAGCGGCTATGGGAACTGTTCTGGCAAATTATGGACAATCTTCCGGCCCCTACGATGATCGGAGGTTTCCCGAATCGAATCCCCGGGTTGGCACCTCTCTTTACCAGATATTTATTCTTCTCTAACTAAAAGTCTGGTAATGTTCAAAATTGAGCCGGTTCAGCCATACAAGCATTAAGTTGCTTCGGCTGACTTAAGGCTCAAAGAAATAAATAAAAAAAAACTATTAGTCGGTACAATTAACTTGGCTAATAGAATTAACCTTGGCCTTTCCCTGGTTGAATGATGTCACTACTTTCAAAGTCCGACCCTTTTTGGAAACTTGCCGGCTTCTCTTATACTAGTTTTGGTTTTGGGTGGATACATGTTACTGTCCCAAAATGAATTCTGTTAACTATTGACGATCAATGGAAATTCAGACATCATATTGAAAACTTAGTAATGAAATTAGGCAATAGATTCCTTTCTTATATAAAATTAGAAATTATCTGAACACTGAGAATAAAAAAAACTATATTTACACAGTTTGGATCGAGAGTGTTTTTAGGTACGGCTGTACTACTTTAAGATTTGCAACAGAAAAAAATATTAATTAGACTTCTGAAGGTGCAAAATAAAGCAGTTAAAATCCTTTTTGGAAAAATTGACAACTGTCAACTTTAGAAAGAAACGGGCAATTTTAAGTTTTACCCAATTCGAGATTACCTAATCATTGAACAGAATTACTTCACAACGGAATGTAAAGTCTATGAAATTCGAACAAATAAATAACTGAGAAACATTAAACATAACCCAGTTATACCAAGTTGTCGAAATATTTATGGACAAAGAAACAGAACTTACACAATACCAAAATTATTTTAGAACCTTCCAGATGAATTAGAGTCTTAAAATACCTACAAAGCAATAAAAACTGAAGTAAAAAAGTGGATGCTGGTTAGGGATTCCTACCTTACATCGAATTTGCGTGAACTGATATGCCTGGTCTTGCCTTAAAGTAATTGAATTAAACTAAATATTTATTATAGTGTTAATGTATACTTGTATTATACTTGTATTATACTTGTATTATATAATATGATGGAGCTCATTTGTAATTTTTTAAAGAGTTTTAATTTTTCAGCACTTTAAGAATTGTATTTTTATTGTCTTTGTAGTTATGAGATGTACGTATATTATAAATTGTTTATTTTCTTTTTATTCTATTGATGTACATATTATGGATGGCTTTTCGTCGTTTTTCTATAAGACTCTCGCGTGGGAGCTGCACAAACCCTTGTTCTTTATCCTCGAGGCTTATTTTAATTCAGGAATCCTGCCAAATTGTTGGCGTACTGCACGGGTTAGCCCTATCTACAAAAAGGGAAATACTGCAGACCCGACAAAATATCGCCCCATCTCCCTCACCTGTGTCCTCTGTAGGACACTTGAACGTATTATTCGTGATGCTATACTGAGGCATCCTCTTCCGCTTCCTCCTTCGCTCCGAACATTGCCCAGCTTTTCCCTAAACCACCACCTTCATCCTCACCTTTTAAAACTCCATTCTCATCCTCACTTTCTAATTTCGTGATTACTGTAAGCGGTCTCCAACGAGCCCTTGCGCCCTTTCGCCCTTATACGAGCCAATAAATGTTTTTTTTTTATTATTATATTAAGATTGACAATTGGTTTAGGCCAAGCTTTTAGCTGCGATGCACTTTTTTATTTATTTATATATTTTAGACACATTAACAATGATAGGGATTTTCCCCTCACTCGTCCCTCACGTTTGGCGATGCCATCGGGGACCATTGTGTCCCTGGTAGGTCTAACCTTGGTGGTAAGGCATTCGTGACCCCAACCCAATACCATATACTGTTCCTCTACAGCCGGGCTATCATCTTTCGTTTTAAACTTTTAAACACTTCAATTTTTGTAATTAAATTTTTTTGTTTTAACTTCGGATGGCAGTTACTGACCGCCAGGTCCTTGCCATTCCGGTTGCGTTTGCAATAAACTTATTATTATTATCTTTGTAGGGTAAAGTTGTTGCCGAGGGACCAATTCGGATTCCAATCTCGGCGGTCTACCACTCTCCAATTACTGAGCTGTATAAACGACTGGTCTGAATTACTCGAATATCGGTGTGCCAGTGGATGTAATTTATATCGACTTCGCAAATGCGTTTGTTTCGGTTGTATACATGCTAAGCTCCTATTCAAACATAGTACTGTTGGTATTGCCGGCAATCCGCTTTGCAGGATTGGCGATTTCCTTAGAGACAGGTTCCAATCAGTCACGTTGGGCGATTCTCTCCCTCTGAATCCAGACCAGTCACTAGTGGTGTCCCACAGGGCTCGGTTTTGGGGCCGCTCCTCTTTACTATTTATATTAAGGATCTACTCCCACCTGCCGGTGACACTATAAAAATGCCAAAATTTGCAGACGACATCAAGCTTTACAGCAAATTAAAAAATGAAGATGGTCATATTTCTCTGCAGTCGGCTCTCACACTGGTAAATGGTTGGTCCCTAGACAGGTAGCTCCCAATAAACACCCTTAAATGCCAAACTTTCCATCTGGGTAAAAAAAAAACCTTTCTCCGTCTATGTGCTCAAAAACGCTGAACTTAAATCTGAGAACACAATTAAGGATCTTGCTGTCCACTTGTCTATGACTGATCTCAGCTTTTCTATCCACTGTTATCAGACTGTTTCTAAAGCAAAACGTTTAAGTCATATGATTAGATGCTGTTTCTGATCTGGTGATGTTCAAGCCTTAGTTCGTACTTTTATTGTGTATATTCGTCCACTTCTCGAGTATGCCAGCCCTGTCTGGTCCCCGCATATCATAAAGGACATCAAACGTATTGAGTCTGCAAAGGTTTTACACTTGATACCTCCGTGGTCTTTGCAGGCTCTCTTATACGCAACGCTTAAATAGGCTTGGCATCGAGTCGCTTGAGCTGAGGCGACTACATGCTGATCTTTGCCTTACCTTTTAGATCCTTAAAGGAATGGTTGATGTTGAACCATTTTCTTTTTTCACTATACGAGGAAACAATTATACTATAGGTCATCCTCTCAAACTTGCTGTTGCCCTTACCAAAAAAAGATTGTTAAAAATATTTTTGTTGCAAATTGTGTGGTGCACCCGTGGAATAGCCTTCCATCCGGGTTGGTAAATTCTTCCAGTCTTTCCATGTTTAAACGAGGTCTTAAAGAGACTGACTTGTCCAAATTTTTAAAGTTTTTCTGACATTTTCTGTTTTATGTTCAATTGTTTTTTGTTACTTTTTATTGAAATTATTTTGTAAAACCTTAGGTTGGGTATCAGTGGATCCTGCTATCCCTTCCCGGTCCTATTTACCTTTTTCTT
>JAHWFP010237896.1:0-10748 GCA_023313725.1 Lithobius niger | reverse complement strand
CCCCCCCCCCCCCCCCCCCCCGTTTGCCTTGGAACCAGGGCATTGTTAGCGGCATGTGCAGGGGATTATGGTTCAACACTTGGGCCTGTTGCACACCTGTCAAGTTCTAAGCCTCTGCCACCGCATGATCCGAAGAAGACACACATGTTTCTTACTACCTGCAAATACTGATGCATACACATATGTTTTTCAAATCGGTCGGAAAATGCGCCCCGAATAAGAAGGGTTTCGGACCTACAAGGAAGCCGAATACGTAACTGAACTGTGTAGTATCGAGTTGGATTCGGTTCTCAAGACACCCCTCGTTCATTTAAACTCCTACTCCGCAATTGAAGAGGACGAGGTCATGTTGAGAGCAAGCTCTCAAGTAGGGCTTATTACTCGGCATCAGCTCCAGCTTTGAAGGCGATGGCATTGGTCGACCCGGAGCTCATGGAAAATAAAACAATTAGGGAATGTATGCATCTTCTTAAGCGAGCGTATTCATGCCACAAAGATAGTTAAGTTGGCAATGCCGTCTACTCATGAACAATGTCTTTCCTCGAATCTGCAACTGGGTTCCCGGCGGATGTAGTGGGCAAGTTGAGACTTTTGCCAGTTCAGGGTTCTGGAGACTTGCTTAATGGACAGTTACTTGTATTGGCCCAGAACTTAAAGAAAAGGTTCGACCTGCCCAAACATTGGTCAGCACGAACCATGGTAGCTATCGAAGCAAGCCTATGTATGCAAAGATCCAACACCCAGCATCCGGACATTGGAATGATCCATATGGGGGAAAGAGTAGCAGCAAAAAGCCAGCGGACAAGTCAAAGGATCGTTCGCCCTTTCGTGACCATCCCCCCTCCTTGTCACGCGGGAAAGGACCAGAGGGTTACCAGCGTGGCCGAGGATCGTGCCGGGGAAGAGGTAGAAGACCTCCACGTCAGTGACTGGCCATGGTCAGGGCGTCCCCCCCCCCCCCCCTCGTCCGGTGGGGGGGGGGGGGGGTTTGAGACATCTTGGACATTGGAAGATGATTGCGTCGGACCCCTTCGTCATCCGAGCTCTGGAGGAGGGATACACACCGCTATTCGTCACCAGGCTTGTTACTAGAGACTGGCTGGTAGGACGTTCCGAAATCCCAGAACTTATCAAGGGAGTCAATTTGCTGGTTGTGAAGGGGGCAGTACAGGTTTTTGGAGGCCAGCAAGGGCGATTCCGAACGGAAGGAGGATCCCGAGTTCTTTCAATCTTCGGAAACTCAATCAACACCTCGCAAAGGAACATTTCCAGATGGAATCGATCGAATCAATTCGAGACTCACTCCAGCACGAAGAGTATACCATTTCTATCGACCTCGAGGATGCGTATCTGCACGTTCCCCTCAATCCCCTCGACTTCTGTTCCGCCTTGTGGCGGGGGGAAAATCGTCCCAATGGAAATCTCTTCCCTTCGGCTTAGCGACGGCTCCATACGTGTTTACCCGGATGCGGAAACCTGTGCTTGCATACCGCACCTACATCACATCAAAGCTCACGCCTATTTGGAAGATTGGCTGGTTCGAAACAAGGACGGTTTTCTTTTGACCCAGCAGTGGGAAATGTGCAGCTCCTGGTTTTCACATTTGGGTCTTGGTATAAACCTCAAGAAGTCCAGACCAGTTCCAAGCACTTGTTTTGTGTTCCTGGGTGAACACAACACTGGAGAGGTTCGTCAAGACGAGAACGTCGGTGAAGACATTCGTCAGAAGGACCAAGGTAACGGCGAGGGAGTTGGCATCGCTCATTGGACTCTTGGACTCCAATGCCAGACTTGTACCCTTAGGCCACTGGCGGCCACTGGTTCAGAAGACAGCGGGGCAGCCGCGGAACAGTTGGGTGGACATCATTCCGCTACGAGACCTCCCGAGGCAGAGCTGGTCGTGGTGGATGGCGAAGGGAAACCTTCAAGTTGGAGTGCCCATTCACGAGCCCGTTCCGGAGTTGCTCCTGGTTTTAGACGCCGCCCTGTCAGGTTGGGGTGCTCACCTTGCCGGGGAAACTGCATCAGGCATTTGGAGCGAAGGAGAGAAGGTCCTGCACGTCAACGTCCTGGAGCTCAGAGCAGTTTGGAGAGCCCTCCTTGCCTGGAAGCTAAGGCTGAGGGGTCAGGCAATGGGCATCATGCCACGGCTGTTGCGTATGTGAAGAAAGGTGCAGGCGCACATTCGAAATATCTTATGGAAGAAGCCTCCAGCCGGTTTGAGATCTGCATGCGGTACGAAATCTCGCCGGTTCCTCGCCACATAGCAGGAAGTCTCAACGTGTGGGCGGAAGAGTTGTCCCGGGGTTCACAGGTGCTGTCTACGGAATGGACGTTTCGTCAGTGGGGAACCCCGTAGGTGGATCTGTTTGCACTACAACAATCAGCTCTCATGTTTTGTGTCCCCGTTCCCGGATGGAGGGCCTGGGCAACGGACACACTGTCAATCAGCTGGGAAGGTCTAAATGCGTACCTTCTGTGGAAAATGGTCAACAAGTTGAGAGTGGCCAAAGGGAAATTCATCCTAGTAGTCACCTGTTGGCCAGCGCATCCATGATTCCCAGAGTTGATGGAGCTGGAAAAGACGGATCCATTCCTTTGCCAATCACCAGCATCGGGGGAGGACCCTGCACCAAAACCCTTCCATGCTGAATCTTCAAGGGTGGAAACTCTAAGGAAGAATTTGGTGAGGGAGGGATTTAAGACGGAAGTGGCATCCAGGATTACGAAGTGTTTGAGGGAGTCCTCGCAACGTAACTACAATGCCGAATGGAAACAGTAGTTCGAGTGGTGTGTAAAGTCGGACTGCGACCCATGCAACCAGGACCTACGAATGCTGACAGCTTTCTTTGAAGAGCTTTTTGTCAAAGGTTGTCCCCAGGGGCTATCGTTCGTGTTGACATGCGTTGGGGATCCAAAGACTGTTTTCCAATGTGGTGGTTTCCAAACAGATGACAGCCTTTGAAAGTGGGAGACCAAGACAAACGAAATTGTTCCCCACATGGAATCTGCCGTTGGGGCTGCAAAGTCTAATGGGCGCCCCATATGAGCCAGCTAGAAATGCGTCCATTCGATTTCTATCCCAGAAGACTGTATTCCTAGTCGCTTTAGCCTCGGCAGCACGCCAAAGTGAGTTGGCAGCCTTCACCAGGGATGAGGGTCATATTAGTTTTGCCAAAGACAGGTCGGACTGGTCTGACTGGTCGGGGGTATTTTTTGACGTTTTCGGCCCATGTCGGAGCAAAAAATTGCAAACCGGGAACGACATCACAGCCTGTTCGAATTAAGGCTCTAAAAGAGTGTGGACAAACACGAAGAGAGCTATGCGGTGCGGTTCTACCTATCCAAAACAGAAAATAAGAAGGAGAACTGCAATGTCATAACAAGCCAACTCCACTGTTTTTTGATGTGGACTCAAACAGTGGTGAAATTATAGATAAGGGCGTGCCGAGGATCTGGGCCGTGATTAAAAGAGCATACTTGAACGGACAGGATCACGGGGATCTCCCCGCTATAGTTAGAGCACATGAGCTTCGCGCATTAGCCGCATCATGGGCGTTGGGATGAGGTGATCACAGTGTGCTCATGGAATAGCAGTACCACCTTCATCAAACTCTACCGGATGGGGTCACCCTTAGTGTAGACTGGGGACGCCCGGACGGAGGCACACACTGGTGAATGAACTATAGTGCTGACTCAGACTGAGGGAGTCACCTCGAGTGTAGACTAGGGACACCCAGTCAACTAAGCACGCCAGTGAAGTAACTGGAAGAGGAGACGAGACCAACTGTGTAAAAGTGGTAAGTTGACTTATTCCATGTTAAAACAGTAGTAGGCAAGCTCTCCCGGGTTCAGTGAGGTTTTTCCCCACCGCCTGAATGACAAATTCAGCATAATTACTGAAGTAAGTATTTGCAGGTAGTAAGAAACGATAATTTTAAAATGTAAAATTAGTTTTTACTAACCTAAATACTTACTTCAGTAAGAACCCGCCCGCCTCCCCGCATTCACTGAAAGGAGAGTTCAAAATGTGATAAGGGGAACAAACAAGATGGCGGCCTCCTAGTTAGGAGTAGCAGCGCCCCTGGCGGGAGAGGAGAGAAAGTTTGGATACAAGCTAAAAAAAGGGAGTTTTTTAGTTGATAAATGAGCAGTGATAGCGTAAAATGATGATTTTAAGCATAATTACTGAAGTAAGTATTTAGGTTAGTAAAAACTAATTTTACATTTTAAAATTATCGTATTTTCTGAATGATATTTGTATCTACTCCGGGCAATGGCCATCTCGCCAGTGGCTTCTGTGTCAATCCTAACTAGGGCGGCCACATGGAGAAATAGCTATTTTATGATTTACTAGGTATAAACTCTCCGATAGGATGAGGACATTTACATTGAACTCTCATCATTTTTAGTGAAATTGAGATGATCATTCTCGAGGTAAACACAGTTTTCATTGTGATCGCTGGTGATTGCAACGCGGACTTTGGGACCCATTGATCTGCTGACTAATGGTTCTGTGATTGATTTCATGGCTACCCATTGATCTTTCACTGGGTACATCCTAGAAAGTTTTGCTGGAGGGACTGCGGATCAAAGGCGAGCTACGCTTGGCACTTGGCTGATGCCCTCACACTTTTTGTGCCGTTGGTTAGACTAACTTGCAGGCGCACTGATCATCGACAAGAAGGCAGGGAGTCTGCATTGCTCTCAGCAATTCCCAGGCTGATCTTTCTAAGCTTTCCTCTTGTGGCTTTACGAGTGGCCCACAGCGAGTTCCGGGATGGAATGATCATGTGCGGCATCTTTACTCTGATCAGTGATCACCGACATTCCCATGCAGGTTGGGTGCACAATGGTAGATCTAGGGACGGCACCAGCCTCCATATTCGACTGGATTCTTGCAAGACGTTCAACAGTTCCCTGTAAAATGAGCATATCCTTAAGGCAGCGTCCCTTCCGCGATTCTGGCATTCTTGTGATTTTGTGAGGCAGGATCGCGCGTTTATGTCTGCTTGTGCCAATGTGTCAAAGGCATTTAATAAGATGGCGCACGGCTTGATCTTTTGTCCACTTGGAAACGTGCCCCCCCTCCCCCCCCCATTCTGATATGTTCGCAATTGCTACGAGTGGTAAGCCATCACGTTGTCTTGGAAGACATTTCAGTCGTGCCTATTTAACGTGACCTATGGTGACCGGCAGGGAAGTCCCTTTTGTTGTTCCTCTATTGCCTCATTCTCGACCAAGCTGTCGACGCGCCATTAAGCCTCATTTTCCCCCCCTCATTCTCGACTATGTTTCCAACATCTTGAAGTGTTACGCCAGCTGTTGGGTAAATGGGCGGCTGTAAAGGGAGTAGTCTTTGCTGATATTATCCTGCTTGCTCAAAGTCACGGTGCATTCCAGTTGCTACTGGACAGACTTGTTTTAACTCGAGACAAGAGCATGTCCTTCGACATTGCCAAATCTGTTGGCATGGTGTTCGGCAAAATTGACTGGAAGGTGAGCTCACTGTTTATTACGTACTGGCCCTTGGTCCGGGTTTCCCCCTTTCACTACCTTGGCGTTGAGAGATGAGCACCTGAGGAAGACACGTTCGGGGCTTTGCAAAACAGCTAATACAAATCTTCATACCTTCTTTTTTGTTTCTACTGAATGCAAACTCCAGCTTGTGAGGTTGCTGCAGCAGCGTTATACAGAGCTTTAAACTGTACTGACTGTCACGAGGCTACTTTAAATGAGCTGGCTAATGTCGGTCCGATCATGGGGCCATAAATTCCTTCCATGCAGGAGCCACAACCATCAGGCTTGTCACGATGGAGGCATGTTCACTGAACTTGGCAATGCTGATGAAATTAGCCACTATTTGGCTATTGTTGCTTCAAATAATCGGTTGATCAGGGCTTGCCTGGGGAGGACTGAGGACTGGATAAATAGCGTGGGAAATGTAGTTACATATATGGGCTTTCTGATGTGAAATCGGGCCATCGCGTGGCATGAGGCTGCGGACCAGGCCCACGAACAATAGATGGTATTGCAACTACTTGAGGACTTTGCCTGTCAGCCTTAAGCTGCGCCACCTTGCTTTCTTAGTCTATCTTGTACCACTTCGTACGGTTTCACAAAATAAAAATATAAATAAATAATGGAGCCAGTGGGTTGCGAGGGGCGATAGGTAACTTATGTGTAATTTACTAACATCAGAAACAATTGTCTAATATCTTCCCGATTTTGAGTGGTGTGAAGGACTCCACACTCAACATGTACACAAGTGTTTTTGGTATATACATTTAAATTAATTTTTTCCGGGTCACAAAAGTATCCGTTTCAGTATGCTTGGACAAACCACAAAACTAAAGGTGGTGGTATTTTGGGTGCTGCAATTAAATTTTCATTTTCTTCTTTCAGCATATCTGTAAGGCGAACTAGTATCCGAGACAAAAGCCAGATTTCATGGAAAGAAGCCCGAGAAGAAGCGAAAATGCGAATAGACCAACAGGAAAAATTATCGGTAAGAACATCTTTAAAACACACAAAAATATTATTTTAACCGAAATGAAGGAGGCAACTTTTATTCCTGAATTAGAATGACTAACTGTAGAATGAGTTAGTTCGCAAAGGATGGTAATCGATTTGACATTTACTGTTTTCAAGTCAGTAAAAACTGTGTTGTAATAACATGTGAAACTAAACTGGTTTGACATCCTTAAACTTAAACAAAGTACACAACCAAAGCCAAGCTTGTATGGTTGGATGAGCAGAGACAGTTCACTACTTAGCAGAAAGTATTTTGTCATAGGCTGCCTTCCAGCCATTAACAGATCTGGCTTCAATCACATTATGAGGAAGCCGGTTCCAGTGGTCAATCACGCGATATGAAAAGAAGTGCTTCCCGACATTGGTATTCACACGTGTGCGTTGTACCTATCTCTCTCTCTCTTTTGGTTTGAACATTTTGTGGCTTTGTACAAGGTCGTTTCATTTAGTCTTATCATCCCACAACTTAACAACTCGTACTTTAATTGTGGTACACAAATATTTACCTCCGGTGGGGTAGGTTGATAACGAATACTGTTGCTACGTATCATGTAAACAAAATAAGGTTGAAGGGAATTAAAAATCATACCATTGTAACGTATGTAAATTCATTGGCCCAACAAAGGAAGGGCAGGCACTAAGCAACAGTATAAATAGCTAATTTTTGGTTGACAAAAGCTGCAAATTTGCTGTCTGTGATGTTTTATAAAGTATGTAGATTTTGTCAGAACATTACTGGAAAAAATTCATCCACTATAACTATCAGTCTCTAGTCATACAGTTCTGGTTAAACTTAGTTTCAATGTGTAATAATTGAATGTGTTACTAAGAGCGAATTGCCCCAATCGTTACAGCATCTTTTGCATGTTAACGTTTCTTGAATTTAATTCAACAATACATATCACTCAAGTGTACATATAGTGGTGGTGATACAATTCTTTGTTTTTTTATTTAAAAAATTTATTGCGAAAACAATGGTCGTAGTTTACAAAATCTAACAATGAAACTTTCAGTTTCAGACTTGCCTATTTATCAGCCGTGAAAATGCACGATCTGATAAAGTGTGAAATAGTGACTTCAAATATTGGTTTAAATAACTGTTTTCATATTGGTTTTAACTTTGCATGATATTAAACGTATTGCTTTTCTTGTAGAATACGGGTGGCCCACAAAAAAGTGGTGATGAAGATTCGAGTATCAAAGATCATGGAGATGTTATCAGTGTCGAAGATATCAAGGTAGTAGTTCCAGTGTCGAGTACTCATAATGTAAAGGAGGACAATCGAACACTTCAATCTAAAGCCAAAGACACAACTGCTAAAGAAGAAGTTGACAAACCTATTGGTAACCAGTACGCCGTTTCCTCTGAGGACGAAGTAAAAGACAACGATCGACGTAAAGGCAGCAGCTTGAAAAGGAAAAAGCATGCGACGAATGCCCTTGCAAAACAAGACTTGACTCAAAGTGAAAACAACAGGGATGATGTTACCCATTTGAAAAATTTAGTGAACAATAGTGGTAATGGAATTGTGAGTGTGCTACCGCCACCCGAAGTCACGAATGCTTCTTCCGTATCGTCGGCTCAGTCCGATCTCAAAGTGGACGTTTCCATACATGTGACAGTGAACACAGGGTCGTCACAGACCTACAGTGCCAGCGGGATGGGGACACTGTCAGAATTAAAGAAAAAAAGGACAGACACGCGTAATCGTGCAAGCAGTGTCATATCCACGGCTTCGCAAGAGCAGCTTGTACTTGAAAGTAATAAAATGAACGGTTTGAAATCCGATGCTATTGGCAAATACCCCTTCCAGTTACCACCGCCATCCCCAAATGTTGGTCGTCAGAAATATTACAGCCCGAACGAAGTTGTGGGCCCTGTGGAGAAACAAGGTTGCTGCGTCGTGATGTGATTACTCTTTTAATTCCTGCCATTGTTCATATGAATATGTAGTGCAGACTGTGACTCAGTTTCTCAATGACTTGAACGCAAGTTCTAGATGATTTAGAATTAGGTACTTATGTTGTATATATACTGTAATTGCGCTGGGTTCAGATTTGGGACTTCGAAGCCTGTAATTGTGGTATATTGTCTAAAGGTGATTTTATTTAGACCCAGCAATAATGTGTGCATGACTAATGTGTAAAAAGTGGAAGTTTACAATTTATTTCGAATCATGAGTTTGTATTTAAAGGCACCAAAAGGCTGATGAAGAAAACACCAAATGGTTAAGGTTTGCAAAATTGAGGATCTGACTAGACTGTTGTTAAGTTAAACTGATCCGTTTAAGTTCCTTTATCATTCATTACCCAGTAGTTGCGAAGACAGTAGTTAAGGCCATGAAAAAAAAAGTTGGTTCTCTGGCATTTTTTACAAGCCCCGAAAGTCACCCGGTGGCCAGGCTTTTATTTTTATTTCGGTTTGAAACTAAGTTACCTAGTATCTTAAACTGGTTCATTCTGTTCAGAATGTTGTAGTAACGTCGAAGCTATTACAAAACTACAACTAAACTTGACGCTTGCTGAATAACGTACGTGCATCAAAGCTCATCTCTCTCAAGTTCTCTTGAGCAACCTTTTGCGGGTCACTTTTTTTTTTATTTAGCTAAAAAAAAGTCAAGGCAGGGTCTGAAAACTGGCAATTTTTTTTCACGGCCTAATTGAAAATATTTTAAGCGCCTTCGTAAGATTGGAATGATTTGAAAGTCGCAAACAACAAAAAACTGGTGACAGCTATTTTTCATTTATTCTGCTTGTTACAGAGTAAAACATTTCTAAATTTGTGTTGTATTTTATTTCTTTTTACCTTGTATGCCAGAATTAACATCCTAGTTGTGGGCTAATAGTGAGTTTTAGTTAGAATTTGTACGTACTGAAATAGTTCTGTTGCATGAGCGTTATTGAAGTTTGCACCAGTGGTGTTTAGTGAATTTCAGATTTTTTCCAGAATATCGGTAAAAGAACGTGTTAGCATAAAATATACTAAATTCCCACAAGCTTTGTTACACAAATTGTTAAATGCGCCATTAATTAACCTACCTAAATAAAAAAAAAATGCTACAAAATTAACTGTTTTTAATATGAATGTGTTAACTTTAAACACATGAAAGTTATCATTAAAATTCTTCTTCAAAGACGCTCAAATACAATTTTATTGATACAAACATCCAAAGTAAAATGGTGAGTTTTTTTACGAAAGTTATCATTGTTCTTAGTAATGACTTCCTCTTTGGCTGAGGGTATTATGTTTGTTGTATGCTACAATGATCAATTCTTCCAGCACGAACTCACTTATTTTGCGTAAATCTTGTGTCTGCCTGCCATTCCTGATACCCCCCACGCTCTTCTGGGTTGGTCCGTTCTCAAGGTAAACACCAATTATTAAACAATAATTGTATTAAATAGGCTTATTTTTTAATGGCTAAATGTGTGCCTACGGCTGCAGATAGTCTTTTTGTCCATGATTGTCTTATAAGCTTTGTAAATTAACGAAACACTTTAATACTCAGTAAAAAAAAAAGTATCATCCGAAGTCACATCTCTACAACCATTTCCAAGTTGTACTATAATTCGGCTGATCTCTGATGACTTATTAAGATCACGGGCAAATCAAGATGTTCACTGGCAAGCAAACTTAATGATAATGTGAATCACTGTTGCAATTCCATGTTATTTTACAGCATAATAGACTTCATATGACCCACTCATACCCACAGCATGTAATGATACTAGCAAGGTTAAGCACTGGGAGACTAGGCATTTTAACCTCGTGTGTATGTTCCCCTTAAAAAAAAGTATTTATTGTGAATGGTTTTACCTTAAAAATGGATTGAACTGAACTGGTATGACAGACACTCATTTATTTTATAAGCATTTGCCATAGGTGTACGGTTTTGTGATAATTCCGATGTGAATGTTTTCTTTCATTTTATCACGGCAGACTGTATAGACTGTAGTGTTGAAATGATTGATTGTTACGTCCAAGATCTGCATGACTGATTTCAGTACACAGACTTAAGACTGCTTAAAACAACAAAGCAGAATGTGGTCAATATTATTCCTGACTGAACAAAACCATCTAAATAAAACAAGAATTTTTATGTAATTGGTTGTTTTAGATTGGTATAGGAAGAAAGTATCATTATACTTCAGTGTGAAAAGCAAAAAAAAAACCCTTTAAATCACCTAATTTTGCGCTATAGAAGGATTTAAAC
>JAHWFP010237895.1:0-16956 GCA_023313725.1 Lithobius niger | reverse complement strand
TATACATATACATATACATATACATATACATATACATATACATATACGCAAACGCTTTTCAATCGCCACTGAAAATATGCTTGTTTGCGTGCCATACTCCCAAGTGAACAGGAAGGAACGAACAACACGTGAAACCAGGAATACAAACGGAAAGCCAAATCGGCTCGATAAGTAAGAAATAAATACAAAAATGGAGTATGTTTGCATCTGTATTAAGTATTTACCACTTATCGAGCCGATTTGGTTTCCATCCTATTTATTACTACAAAATGTGTATTACAGCATGTTAAGCATAACATCTATCTATCTATTTATTCTCTCAGTGAAGCGGTGATGCGGTGGCGGTTTCAGTTACGTAGTGGTTCCAGCTATCTATGGCATCCAATTCTAGAAGACAATTATAATCCCGGGACTTTGGGATAATTTTCTCTCAATCCTGAGATCCCGGGATGAAATTTCGGAAAATTTACTTATGACTTTCAATGGGTAAAAAAATTACATATATGACGTATAGCTTGTATACGATGACGTCATTATTTAAAATATTCACAAGATGAAAAATGGTCAAAGAAATAGTTCGTATTACGTTCAAGCTTGCTTTGTTCGCAATGATCAACCATTTTTAAGTCTAAATCAGCGGAAATTTAGAGAATATGTTGCTTTTTATTCTATTTCTGACAGTCTCCGCACTCTGTACTTCAATTTCGTGATTATCTCCGACTAGCATACAGCCCGTCTAAGACGGGTGAATTAATTGTACAACATCTCTAAGGGCTCCCGCACACTGAGCAACCAGGTCGTGCGGCCAGTGGTCATCGTGACCAAAAAACACGGCGACGTGCCGCTCGGCCACGTCCGTTTTTCATTGATAATTCTCGGTCTCGTGGTTAACAATGAACACGGAGCAAGTATGGTTGCCCCTGTGGTTACCTGCACGCGCTCGGGATCCCAGTGGCCGCCGCGGCCAAGTGCGCGTTGTTACGTATACCGTAAGTATTCTCATTGGTAGCAGCGACCTGGCCTCGCGTCTTCGCCGCCGTGTGTGCGGGGCCCCTAAAATAGCATGGTTTCTTTATTGTTGGTCTTGACTTATTATCGACAACAACCCCACCCCCCCCCTGCCCACTGCACCTGCTAGCATTAAAAAAACTACTTGCCACCTTTATTTGTTTTCTGGTCTTCATTAACTACAACACAGAACTTTGAATACGACGTTGCTTACACAATTATTGTTCCTATGTCCCTCCTCCCCCCCTCCCCCAACGTTTACGGTTTATGAAAAAGACGCCTCAATAACCCCCAACCCATCCTTCCACGCCTGCGCATATCTAAATACTACGACATACTTTACATCCAAACCTCCCTCCTCCACGCGTGAACCGCCCACTACGCGTCTCCTCAAATGGCATCTTGGGAACGTGTTAGGCAGACAGTCGTCTGGCTCATTCTTACTGTGAACGAAAGATGAACAATGGTGGAATTAGGCCTAAACACCAAACAGTGCAGCTTACTCCTGTTCTTAAAGGGACATCCCTCCCAGCGCCATTTTTCTCGATCCACCACATCAAGTACGGACCCAAAGGTCTATTTACTTACCGTTAGTCTTTCCCTTGCTAAAAAACCGTTTTAAAATGTGGCGTCTAGAAGATTTTCTGTTGAATATTGTTAACTATATTTAAGAACGATCCGAAACTAAATGATGCATTGCGCGCGTACAATAATCATGACGTTTCATCTCTGTGTGTACATCTACTAATTTTCTAATAATTACCATAAGATCTAAAATCTAATAGACTAACGCGGTAAAAATTAAAATTAATTATTCCAGTAGATCGCCGAAGCAAAATTATAAGACACTAGCCTAGAAAATTATAAATTGGGATTTTAAAATACGAGAATCATTCCGGTTTGTGACGACACAATCGTTGACTTGATTCTGTCTCGTGTACTGTTCCCAAAGCCAACCGAGACAGCAGCTATGCGAGGAAAGCAGCTACCACCCAGCCGACCTTAGCGCTGTAATTGCTCGGATGACGATCTGCGCGTAACTGTAATTTGGCACGCGGAATGTTATAAGGCAGGCCGGGTGTCCCTTTAACTGTTTACGCACGGTTTATTCCTGCATTCTACTCTAGGTCGTCATATCACTCGAGCGTCTAGTGTCGGATGTTTATTGTATAACTTGTTTAGAGAATTTACTGCATTGGGCTGTACAACTGAACTGTGCCCTTTACATTAGATTAAACTATGGTGGTGGGAAGAGAGATGCAGTGACCTCTGTGATAATCGTTAAAACGGGCCTTAAAAGAACTAACCACTTATTTAAATGAGTAATGAAGCTGCATGCAGTGAGAGGCAAACAAACAAATACGCTTTTAATATTTTCTTTCTTTCTGTATGTTTATAGTTTTGTGTATTAACTTAACTTCTCTTTCTGTCGCCAAAGTTAGCAAAAGACGAATTCAACATAGAAATTACTTTTATCCTTTTTCTTTGGTGGCATTGAAGGGGGCCACTAAAGAAATGTATAGTTCCTACCTCCACCTAGAGTTTAGTCGCTGTTATTTAGTAGGTAGACTAGAGTCTACATGAGAGGAAAGGAGAAGAGAGGTAATTATTTACTGAATTTTTTATTTGCAGTAAATATGAGATTTTATAATTAGTTACTTTGTGTATGGAAACCACTAATTAAAAAATAACGTACCCATTTACGCGAATTTAACCCAATTTCAATCCCGAAAATCCCGGGATTGGACATTTATAATCCCAGTACTTTTGGGGCTAAAAAATGGTCGGGATCCCCGGGATCCCAGTATTCGAGACCACGGGATTGGATGTCCGAACGCCATCTAGCAACGGCGGGGGCGTTGTTGGTTGTTTGTTTCGGTTTCGTATTCCTGCCATCTAGCGCCATTATTTCAGCGTCTCTGCCTGGTCTCAGCGCTGAAACTGAGCTTTACAATACATTCCAGTGCGTATGGGGGAACTTGCAGTTCGGTAGGGGGGAGGGGCGTAGAATTTCGGGAGGAATCTTGCACTAAACAATAGGCTACTGCTGTGATCACTAGCGCGCAGATGCTCGGCGCGGGTACTAGTAAGATTTGGGGCTGGGTGGGGGGGGTACTCGTCTAACTGGAAAATCACATAATTGGAAGAACGTATACAGTTACAGTATAACAGAAAATCGTCTAACACGAAATTTGCATAATGGAAAATCGCCTAACACGAAATTCGAATAAGGGAAAATCGTCTTTGTCCGTGCCTTGCTCGCGCTACCACGCTCGCTGCGGCTATACACATAACATCAGAAACCGCAGGTATATTATTGTCCAGTTAGACGTTTATCCATTATACGATATTCCGGATAGATGATTATCCAGTAGTATGCGATATTCCTCTTAGATGATTTTCCAGATTTTTTATTTAGGCAGATATTACACAATTATCCCATTAGACGATTTTACAGTTAGACTTTCGTCCGACGCCCCTAAGATTTAAAAGAAGTGTTTTGGCCGCTAAAGTTTAAAATCAGTTTTACGTCTTTCTGGATCGGCGGTTTAGCAGCAGCCACCACCTTGCTTGGGTTTTTGATTCGCGTGCGACGAAATGGCGTCACATTGTCCTTCGGCCGTTATGCGATGAAAGCCACGAGTTTACGTATGTACAAATTCTTCCCTTCACCCTAGTCTTTAAAAGTTAAAAAAAAAAATGCTTATTGTCCTGCTTCTTATTTTTATGATGCGTAGTGTGAAGCATTGAACAGGAGATCCTCTCATACTGTGCTGCTACCCGTCTCTCACTGTTTGTAACAACCGATAACTTTTGAGCCCATTATCCAATTGATTATGGGGTTTCCAAACGCATTCGATGCCATCCATGTTCATGGATTTAAGTTCGTGATTCAATAAAGTTGAGTAAAAGGTTCCGGATTTTATTTGACAGTCAAATAAGGAAATTAATCCGACATCTCAGGAAAATTAATAAAAATATTAATGTTGCAGCGTGGGTTGCTTTTAAGACTGAAATTTCCATAAGCGTTTAAAAAGGCAGAAGTAGTAACAGCCTCTGGTGGTGACACTGGTGGTTCAAGTAAACCCTTTGCCACACCTGATAACTAAACAATAACTGGCTTCCAGATTAATTCTTGAACATGACTGCCCCCGCTGATTTGAACGAAGCGTGACTGCCGTAGTACTGGAAGACAGGGAGAGGTACAACAGGTTGCATTTAAAACAAACTACGAATAACTCTTAGCATTTAGACATTTTGGCACCAATTACTATTGCATCGATGGGAGGTGGGAGGTGGCGGGGTTGCCAACTGGACATTCATTCTACGCCTTCGGTTTCGCACAGGAATGGTCACTATAAGTTCAGTGACCTGCACGAGTAGGTAGGTGCTCTGTAGAAAAATGTGTAAAGGTTATTTCCGGATGTGGCGTAACTTTGGTGCCTCGAGTGTACACGCAAGCGAAAATGTATTGGGATAGTTGTGAAGCTGCAAAGCACCTGTCGGTGGCTTCTTTTACCCGGATTGCAGAATATCCCACTCACGAGTTATTTCTCAGTCAGATGGCATTGCCCTCTCTGATGATGATGATGCCTCGCTCGCTTCCGGTATTAATAATATAAATTCAGACGGGAGGGGCTAGGCAGGGAATTCCATGGGGATACGACTTTTACTGCTTTTTCCTAATTAATTAACGTGTCATCGGGCTTGCCGAAATTACGTTCAATGATCCAGAAAGGGAAGGAATTGAAAATATTGAAGCCTGTAGAACGGGGGGGGTGTTTGGAGAGGAAATGAAGTAGAATGTTATTGAGGTCGACACTGAAGTTTAAATACGTGTATTTTTACAAATAATCACGTGGTAAATGAAAGGATTGTACGTATTGTGAATACATCTAGGCATTTTATTTGATTGTGGCGTGGCTCATTCGTGATGAAGACATTGGTGGCAGCCACAAATCTCCGTCCAGTTGCAAACAGCAATGCAACGCGGGTTTAAACTACTATCAAAACCTCTTAGCTGTAATGTGCATCACCTCAATGTGTAACAGCTATATCGACACCTAAAAGCCCACTCGCCAAGTCCTTCTAGTAAGAGCACAGGTAGACACATTAACCAATGCGGCAATCTACACGGCTTTTTTCCTGTCTGTTCCGTGTTGCATTGTAACATGAGCTATTGGAATCTTTAATGTGTTTTAGTTTCTGGCCAAGTTTTACGTTGCGGTATCATTGATTGTGTTTAGTCTTGCAAAACTATTTCGTCATGTCAAAATTGCAGACAGTAGGGAAGGTGTCTCAAATAATTGTTCTCCCCAGTACCGACAATTAGAACCCCAACCTCCCATGATGATCGTTGGAAACAACAAACATGGGGAGAGTACTTTTAGACACTCATAGTTAGGTCTTCTGGGCCACTCAAAAACTACGTGGCCATTTGAAGCCATTTTCCCCGATGTGGTCAGTGCCTCAATTAAAGGGGATGCAAAGAGTACAAGGCATCACCCGTGCTCAGGAGGTAAGGGGACCCTAAATTCAATGCCGGGGACCCACAATTTTACATGACACTTCTATAAAATAGGCCACAACTTTGAACACAAAATTGTTTTATCTTTCAGGGCCTTACATTTTACTTAAATCAGCCTGTCGGCTTCATTTCCTTTTCGTTTCATTTCTGATAAAGCGAACACTCCTTAAGCCTAAGTAATGTGGGAAGTTACGTATTAAGTGAGTTTTTAGTTTTGTTCAAATTGTGGCCTTTTCCTGCTATTTACCAATATGAGTTAGAGCAGTGTAATTTTAGATTTAGCAAAGCAATGCAATATAGTTATTGCGATGATTTGAGTGAAATGTGAAAAAAATTTATCAGTCCTGTACTGCACCTTCCTTCGACCAAAAAAAATCTGGGATTGATCTGGAAAACCTGGAAAAATCAGGGAATTTCATCATGAGCGCCACCCTGGAAAAATGTTTGAATCAATAACTGCACAATTTTTGTCGTACCAAACTTTGTATAATACGTGCGTGACTTGCGCGACATTTCTTAAATTGCCAGGGAATTGCTGTTAGTAGGGGTGGCACGATAATCGTTAATTAGATAATATCGGGATAACATTTTTTGTCGATTATCGTATCGCACTTTTTCTGCTTTACCGATTTATCTTTGCAAACCGTGATGCTCAAATTGTCATATCTCGGATACCGTAATAGCTAGAAACAAGCGGTTTGCGGCATTGCATGTGGAATTGCAAGGGCTCTTCAACCGAGTGTGCAATACTGTTGCTAGCCACGTTAGATGATTGGAGAGTTATTTCAATGCAGACAATATTTAAGCATTAAGTAGCAGCTAACTGTTGAATGGCTTATACATGGTGAGGAAGGAATAGACAATGGCACGTGCATTTTCATGTCAACTGGCCAAATTGCGAGTACCACACAATTTTCATTCGTGAAGGTTGCAATGTACGCTTCAGTCACCTTTTTTTTAAATTAACAAAATTAAAATGGTTTTTCCAGCCTCAAAATTTGTTTTATCGAGATATTATCAATTACCGCGATAATTAAAACAATTTGATCGGGATAAAAAATCTTTGTATCGTGCCATCCTTAGGTATGAAGAGTGGTGTACTGCTTGAAAAAAAAAGTTGAAGGTGTAATGGGCAGCAGAAAAGTTAAAGAAACGCACGGCTGAAAATTGTTTCGAGGAGCTAATTAACGCGTCTGTTTCCATTACCAAAGATTTCAAAGAAATAGTGACGACACTACATCCATGGCACTAACGCAACCAGAAAGGAGGCAAATGCCAGTAGCAAGGAGGTGAAAGAGTGTCGAAAACAGAAGAAATGAGTTGGCCCTGTGGTGATATCTTGGGTGTTTAGAGACCTACTGGTCCGCTTATTTGTGTACATTTCAATTTTGGAGGACAGAATAGGCATATTCGTAATTGTTCTGGTTATATTCACTTTCCAGCATTATTTTTCGGAAATGGTCAAGGCATATCCTTTGTGTTTATGACAAGTGTAATACGTTTTAGGTTCTTGGGGGTTAACAGCCCAGTGAACCAGTTATTCCCGATATCGTCCATCGTCTATTTTTTTTCTTCCCGGCGTAGTATTTTTCAAGCCGTTGCATGACAGCGACTGGTTAACACATTCAGGCCTGAGGACACAGTGGGTCCCCGGATTTTGAAAGAACAGTTTATTCGAGGAATTTAGTGACGTCATACAGTGGTGGCAACACCGCCTTGAACTGGGTAATGTTCTTTCGTTCTATAGTTGCAGTAAGTAACGTAACGAAGTCTTGCGTTGAACTTTGCAGAAGACAAAGAAATACAGTCGGCAATACTGTTAAAATAGGAAAATGTTACTTAAATAAATTTGCCAACACTAAAATGTGGACACGACTACAATGATGCTATCTAGGAACCATCGGAGATTACGCATGCACCTGGTGCGCCGGCTGCTCCATCTTGTTAATTTCTGTTACTAAAAGCTTAACTGGCGAGAGTCTTAGTTCAATATTATGCCCTGTCTTGGTGAGTGGTTTTTTTTACCATCTTTTCAATTATTATGCATGTGATTAAATCAACTTGGTCGTTGTTTGGTCGATAGGTTTATGCTGGAAACGTCGATTGTTATTTTCATACATAAGGACCACTGGCTTACGTGTCAGTGAAATTATTCTGAAACAATGACATGCAATTCATTCAAACTCGGCTCACAACTCAAGAATTCGCAACTTGTGTGGATAATCATAAGCAACGATGATTTTTAAGGCCGCCCGCGCACTGAGCAACTTGGCCGCGTGGCCAGGTCGCTGCAGCCAATGAGAATGCTTACCGTTTATGTAAAACCACGCATTAACCATTTTCATTGGCTGCAGCAACCTGGCCGCGCGGCCAAGTGGCTCAGTGCGCGGGCGGTCTTAAGGCCCACATGCCTTGGTAATGAGCGAAGTTCATTGTGATGGAGGTCGCCTTTAACTGGGGTCGGGGAAGGGGGCAGCAGCCCTTTAACTGTTAGGTTATTTATTGGATGGACAAACGCACTGGCTTAATTTAGTAGTTTCTGGTTAATGGTTCTGACTAGTAATGTTTAATGTTTGTTTACCTTGCTGGATAGGCCAAGGGCCACCCCCACCCCCCACAACTTATGATTCTTCAAGTTAGTTTAATACGGTAAGCGGTCGCCATCGTATGTCCTGCGTTATTATAAACATTAAACTAGTGTCTAAAATCTTTCCTAATAATAGGTTTAAAAGGGATATACTTTTTGGAGTAATAAAGGCATTTATCGGAGATGTCGTATCTAAAAGATGGCCGCCATTTTATGGGCCCGGTGTTGGGTAGATCAAGTTACGTTTTAGGTACTATCAGTGGCGTAACTACAATGCTGCAGGGCCTGCAGTCTCAGGGGGGCGCAGAGGAACTGGGGGGCGCAGATGAAATGGGAGAAAAACTATACGTTTTATGGAAATATAAACAAAGCTATTACTGAAACAGATTATTTGATATTTACATAAATTTTATCCAAAATGTATTACCAATTTAAAGTATGGGTTCTAAATTTCAATAAAATATAAATGTAAGATGACTACTCCGAATATTCATCTTACGTTTACAGTAAACTAAAGCTTTCAATTAAACTTTACGAATGGAAAGTATCGGGTGTGGAATGCAGCCAGTATCATAAAATGTTTAAATAAGTGTATGTTAATTAGGTGTCTTAGCAACAGAGGCTATTATGGTTGATGTTGCACCATACGAATGCGCTTGTTTCGATGAATTGTAAGCGCGCATCGCATGGTTTGAATGACTTGGCCTTGACTGAGCTGCTAACAAAAATACGCCAACTTCAGCGTATACATATACAGTTTGGTAATTGTGACGCCCAATCCAAGCGTGGAATATTAATGCAATAGGGCGTTCATGTTCATTCTTTTCACGCGGCAATGAAAAAGGGCGAACATGTTCATTCTTTGCACAGAAGCAACGAAAAACGGCGAGCTAGCCCCTAAGAGCAGCATATTAACGCAATAGGGCACGCATGTTCATTCTTTTTGACGGCACCTCTGAAAAAGAAGAAGCATGTTCTTTTTTGGCACAGTAGCAATGAAAAAAATAGCGAGTGTGTTCATTCTTTGCACGGTAGTAATGAAAAAGGACCAGCAATGTAAATAGTAATGTAACAGTCAGTTACAAACGAAATATTATGACGTGTATTGTTGATGGAAAGCTCTGGGTAATCCAACGCTGGGCCCCAACAGAAACAAACGCCAATGCAACAACAAATGGGGCAGTGTTACAATAGGACTCGTGCTAGAGACCCCAGCTAGTTAAAACTCAAGTGAATGTAGCGATTGCGATAGCCATGTAGCTTTCCGACAAAATACACCCTGAAAAAAAGCATGTGTGAGAATTGGAAGGCGCTGCATACCGTACATACATCTAGAAGCGCGCTAGCACTTTGCCTGTAAAGTTAGTTACAGATAGTTAATGTTATTATATTAGTGTTCAATGGCATCAAGTTGTTGCGTCAACAATGGTATTAAATATTACGTTAACGTTGGCATCTTTTACACCAGCTGTTGAGTCAGAATACCAAAAAGATGGGGGGAAAGTGCAGATCTGCGGCGTTCTGCTGATTTCATGCTACAGATTAGATTCTTTAAACCATTACAATTATCGTAATAAACAGTTAAATACTATTGCATCCTTATTGTAATGCTGATAATATTTTAATTTGACAGCAAGGTAAAAAAATAAATTTAGATGTAGTTGTCAACACACTTGTAGAAATAAAAGAAAGACAAAAAAATTTTAAACGCAACCACAAGCTAGAAATGCAAGTTGTGTACGTGTAAGTAAACATTAAATTAAAAAATTTAAATATTAAAATACACCTTTGATTTGTCATAAAATGGTTTGCAGGTCCCTGGGTGTGGGGCGCACACTGGAATTTTGCAGGGGGGCGCAATGTGACATAGTTACGCCACTGGGTACTATGTTACTACCTAAGTCGTGTACTATGGTTGCTGATTGATTCTGCAATTTTCCAATTCTGCTGAGGCTGGCTAACAGATAGTCATGGTGTAACTCGCTACGATGATCAAACTTGAAGCTCTTTTAGCAGGCTTGTTGCAGTAAGCGGCCGTATTATGACCGATGTTTGTTTTATTTTTATACCACGGCTGTGACATCATGCTAACTCAACGCCATGCTAAATTTCCGTAGTTACCTAACCGTGAGCGGAAGTGTGCGTCATCACAAAACGTGTGGGTTATCAAGTTACCCCACACTTTTGACACTTCCGGATCACGCGACGGGAACGCACACTCCAACAACCAAAATTAAATAGCGTCGAAAACCGTAACTCAATAAAAACGTACGAAAGGAATTACTTGTCCGGATGTCCCAAATGAAATCCTTTCCCTGCTAACGCTCACATGTCTGGCCCATAGCTAAGTTTATTCCCTCCGTCTAACTCCTCTCCCACCCCCATCCACAACCTAAAATGCAATCACCTTCATTCATACCGATATACCTATTAGGCTATTACCGCTGATTTGAAACAGTTCTCAAACTACAAACGCACAAAAAGAATTACTTACCTTGCCAGAATGTCGGCACTATGTCCTTCTATCCCTGCTTCCTCACATATCGAAGTTTATTCTCTCCGAACAGAGCGAGCGAGCTAGCTTACCAGCCAAACCTTGCGAAACGACGCGTCGTCCGAACTCCCTCTCACCCCCCCCTTCCACAAAGTTGAGCGTAGTATACAGTCTGCTTACCTGCTAAAGAACTTCGTCCGTCTAACACCCACTCCCCCTCCACAAACTAAAATGGAATGACCTTCATTCATTTTGACACCGTATTACTTGAAGCAGTTTTCATCAATCCAAACGTTTTAATTAAATACGAGTTATCTTGACGTCCCAACCGTGATATAATTGTGTTATTGGAGACAAATCACGTTTATCGATTTTTAAGCCACGGTTGCGAGGATTTGTCCGGCTTGACTATGCAAATGTCTCGGAGCTTCGTTCCTCAACACTTGCATACTCTCACCGGACTTAAAAATCGATAAACGTGAGTTTGTCACCAATAACTATTACTTATTCTCTTCAATATTAGGAGTACGGAAGATTCCGAACTTTGACATTGTATCTCTGTACGCCAGGAACATGTTGGTAATTCAAAATATTGAATTATAAATAGTCAATGTCAGCGCATTTGGCTTTTACAATAGCATTGCTGGGTCTATATAGCCAGAAACCGGAACAAGATCCAATAGGCCTTTTCTAGGCCAATCAGAGCTTCGCCCTCACACAGCTTCTAACCAATCATAAGCGTTGTCGAGAAAGCACAGATTTCTTGATGTTAAGAAAAATGCGGAAGCTCGTGGGAAGCGGAAACAGTCAAGTTCCTACAAGTCAGCACTTTTGGTTGTACATCTACTCCAAAATAAAACTTGTTAAAGATTCCCGCCAAGCATTCGGCCGTTTGAAGTCGTGATATCAAACACCAGGCTTGATATGACGACTTCAAACGGCCGAAAAGCTAATACCACCAGGTAATAGTTAGAAGGGGGGGTCAAATGAAATATATGAAAATAACTGACTGCGCATATTTCAATTATTTCATTTAACGTTTGAAGTTTTAGTCGATGGGATTAGCTTGGCGAAAAAGTTTGGCGTTTGATATCACGACTTCAAACGGCCGAAAGGTTTGGCGGGAATACTTAACAAGTTTTGTTTTGGGGTAGATATCTTTTTTTTTTTTTTTTAAATTGATAAAATCCAATTCTTAGCAGCAATTACTAGATGGAAAAGCCAATCCAGTTTTATGGTCGCTTTCTTTTTTTCTGGCTTAAGTTCCGTTTTAGGGAGAGCTGTCAGGTTTCGATGGACTTAACATTTCAGCAAAACTGTAGTATCTGCAACCTTATAGGAAAGCTTATTCGTGTTCTTTTGCTGTTTTGACTTTGGCTTTCTTAAACACCAAACGAGTGCATATTTAATTCCACGATTTTTTTTTTCCTAATAGGTTTACGTGTAAGTCTTTGTCAAGAAATTCACCCAAATCGGCTTATTTAGAAGTGGGAAAAAAAAACAATTCTTCACTCGTGCTGTTGTTGTCGTGCTACGTACTTCTGTCTTCGAAGTGCTTCCCGTTCTCACTGGGCAAAGGGATCTGCCGTCGGCACTTGGTGCCTTCCCCCCCCTCACGCCCCGGGTTTTTTTTTTTGGTGGGACTCTGGCTTTTGTAATGCTACTGGTCGGTTTGCCCTATATAGTAAGTCAAGCGGGTGCCTTGCTGTTTTGGTTTGTTTGGTTTGGTTTTTGGTTTTGGTTAATTGGGCTTTGGTTCTTTTTTTTTCTTTTGATGGTTTTGGGTGCAGCTTGTTTGTTTCCTTCTCACTCGGGACGCTTGGCTTCATGACTAGGTTAGGTTTAGCACACGAAGTTCCTAGAGCGAGAACATGGTTTCGTAGACTGGTTACGCTCTTGATATTAAACCTAATCTAATCTAATGTCGTTTTCATTGTTTTACGGTAAACATATTGGTCATTGCTGTATCATCATTGAAAAGCGTAATCAAAATGCTTTAACTTTGAATTTACGCTTCTCCCAAACCAGCAAAAGGCAAATTCCCGGTTAAATTACTGTTATCTGCAAAATGCCAGCTTTATTCACCGCGTGGAAGAATTTATTTTCGGGAAACAACAAATAATTAGCCAGTAGCCAGTAATTAGGCAAATATCAACGTTATTCACACCATTTTTTCAATAACAACACGTTAAGCTGTGTCACTATAGTATAGAGTGACTTTTATGTTGTCTGGCGACCATATTCAAACAAGTTCAACACAATATTCAATATTCAATATTCAATATTCAATATTCAAACAATATTCAAACAAGTTTCAGCCTTTTCTGTCACATTGTTAGACCTTCATTGTAAAAGACACAAGTGTTTAGTGATCGCCATGCTCATATATATTTTAATTTTATCTGCATAAGTGTTATTGTTTACCTTGGCGGGTGACACATTAACGTCTGTCTTACTAAGTAAAATGAGCGCATGGAAGCGCTGTCTTCTGTCACTGCTTGGTATAGGCGGAGACGGAGTTTTGACGTTCTGCGCTCGCGGCCAAATACGATTAGAGTGGGCGGCATGCATCGACCGATGTTTTTTTTTTTAAAGTTTATCGGATATAATACCAGTAGGGTCAGGACTTGCTCCCCCCCCCCTCGGATGTTAACTTCAAGTCGAAATTGCAAGTTGTCAATAGGAATTTTTCTTCAGCTAAATATCGCGTACGTTACTAACATGTTAATGGCAAGATAACCTGCACTGTTAACATTTCATGAGCGATATGAGTTGTGTTAACACTTCATGAGCTGTGTTTGATTCCTGCTGATTTTTGTATGCTGATCTATTCAACTGTGATGCTGCAATAATACCACGAATATTGTACTACAACGAAAGTGCTTATTCCGGATTAGTTAAATCGAGTGAACTCTTGGTTTAGAGTCTGTTGGCAGCCTATCTCATGGAGTACGTGGCCGCCAACCGTTATGTTGTCTAGGGGACTATGGGTAAGTCACATTTATGACTTGTGGCAAAGCGGTGAAATTCAGTACCCAGTCCTGCGAGAAGCCGAAAACCGCTCGGCAAACTGTGATGTTTTCGCTGATCATCGTAGAAGCCCGAATCCGGGACTTGTACTCATCATGTCACCCTGATTCGCCATTATTAGCAACCGAAGATCCACCAATCCAGCGGAATGCCCGATGTCTTGAAGCAGATGTCTTGAAATGAAATCGATTTTCGACTAGAGGCATAGAAAAGAACTGTGACCAATGAAAAAATAACTGTAATCTGTATTGTGCCGTCGATTTGCAAGTGCCGACGTCGACTTCAGCATCTTATAAATCGTGGGTACGGTAAGTGCTGTGTGCGTACTACTTTATTTTGTCAGCTAGTGCATCGCAGGTTATCTTGCCATGAACATGTTGGTACGTACGCGTTATTTAGGTGAAGAAGAAATTTCTATTGACAACTTTCAACTTTGACTTTAAGTTAAAATCCAATACCGCGAACTGTGACTATATCGTCTCCAGACGGGTCTCCAAAAAGGAATGGGGAGGCAAGTCCTCACCCGATTGGTACTATATCCAATAAACTTTTAAAGTGAAATCCCATGTTTATGCCTATCCCACGACTATGATCTATGCATGCCGCTAGTGTTGGCCAATCTTGGTAAGTTGTTGCCTTTTTTGGTTTAAAAAGGGCAGGATAGTCAAGTAGACAGTGCCCTAGTGTTGTTAATTTAAACTTCACTCAATTACTTATTCGTGTGGTAAATTTGGTGAAAATCAAGAAGTACTTCCTTCCGTCGAAGAAATCAGGGATTTGAGAGTTTGGTTTTCCCGAAACCTGAAATCCTCCCTTCACTGCCAAAAGGTATGTGCGTCCGCGTATCGCCGAGCAGCCATTGTTAAGAGATGTTTCACATCTGGAAACCCAGTGACATTGGTTTGGGCATTTAAGGTTTTTGTACGCCCGGTCTTGGAGTACGCCACCCCAGTTTGGTCGCCTTATTTGGCACAGGACATTGATTCCGTGGAGGCGGTGCAAAGACGATTCACTAAACATCTTCCAGGATTTCTCAACATTCCATACAGGGTGCGCCTTGAGCAGCTTGGTCTGGAATTGTTGGCGTTACGTACACTGAGGTTTGACCTTGTCTTGACTTTTCGGATCGTGCGGAACCTTATTGAGGTCGACCTGCCTTTTTTCGACCTCGCCCCGAGCCTAAAACGTACCTGGGGTCATAATTGGAAGTTAGCTGCTCTAGCTTCCCGTGTAGACTGTCGTAGATATTTTTTTTCGGTACGGGTTGTTCCTATTTGGAAATCGCTAAGTATGGAAACTGTAAATGCGCGTTCAGTCTCAGCCTTTAGTAGATTGCTTAAATGTGAACCCCTTCAGCGTTTTTTCAGGCGTCCACTACCCTGATCCTTCTATGATGATCTCTCGGAAGAGAAATTTAAGGAAATGCAGCAAAATTATGAAAGCTTAGAGTTGTGATGGGTAGCCTTCAAGCTCCCGGATTCTCAAGAAGACGAGAATAAAAGGTTTTTTTTTTGTGTGTGGAAAAAGTCTTCCGTTCCATAAGCCAGTCTCTAAAAATATAACTTCAGATAGTTCTTCCTAGTGAATGTAGAATGTTAATTCTACACACTGCCCATTCTAAAGCTTGGGCTGGTCATTCAGGTAAAACCAATACGTAAGATAGAATTCTAGCATGGTTTTACTGTTTTAAAGTGTATCAGGATGTTAAGCACTTTGTAACGTCATTTTTGACTTGCCATAGAAATGGCAAGTTAGGTAAGCCACCAGTGGCCCCCCCTATGATAAAGTACCGGGTGTCGTACAACCTTGCCAGGACGCACCAACCTTGTGATAAAGGGAAATCTAGGTTTGTCAATTTTTCCTGGCTGATGAACTTCAAAATTAACTAGCTCGTAGCTATATGATTAAGCTATTCACTTGTGCATTGTGACGTTTAAACACGACTGTTTCTTTTTTCCGCAATTTTTTTTCCCTGTGCAGAAATTTAAAAAAAATGTTACCTATTATGTTTGCGGGAAACTGACTGTATGACGCCACGTTTACTTTCATTGTGAGTGCAAAAACATAAATATCCCACTCGTAGACTCTAACAGTGACTGTGAGAGAGTCTACAAGTGTGATATCCACGTGTTTTGGCACTTGTAGTGCGAGGAAACGTGGCGTCATACAATCAGTTTCCTGCAGGCTTAACGTGGAACAAAGCCTAGTTTAGGGTTAAAACTTTATTGTGAGTTGTTGGGTATACCTACAAACCTTCCAGTGTATAACTGAAATGTTGTGTGTTTAGGCAGCTGGATTGGTTCTAGTTCTAGTGTAGAGTAGAAACCGACCACTTGTTTGGTCCTAATGGGGAAAAGGGTTCCCCCCCCCCCCCCCTTGTTCAGTTGGGTACAGTGTTAGGAAGATCGCATGTGGCTCTGCATTGGTTGTCTGTACTCTTATGGCACTTGCTATAATGTATCTCTAATTCAGGGCTTCAGTGTAACCCTAAAGTCAGCTCCTCAAGTAGGGCCATAAAATGGAGATCGTATTTAACTGGAGGGGTAGAGCTCTTTAACTGGTAGGTTATTTAATGGATAGCTTCTGGTGATGTTTCTGACTAACAACGTTTAATGTTTGTTTACCTTGCCGGTATAGGCCAAAGACCCACCCCGCAACTTGTGGTTCTTCAAGTTACCTTAGGGACCGGTCATTATGTATGGCTCGGTGGGGGGGGGGGCCGCAAGGAAGCAGAGGATGAAAATGTGACCACCAAATTATCGTTCCCCCTTCGAGACTCTGAAATAAATCATGCCCCCCCCCACTCAAGTCCAAAAATATTGTGGACCCCCCCCCCCCCGCAAAAAAAAAACAAAAAATAAACTTTTTGGTACATCTATTGAGACTGTCTGCAGATGATTTCCTGTAACCAAGATCCACCCAAAACCAAAATAGCTCAGCTAAGTAAGTAGCTCTCCACACCAACAATTACCATTAGTTGTAAGGAAACGTGTCTCGTTTTTAAAAAAAAGACACGTTGGCTTAAAATTGTTGTATAAAATGTTCAACCAATCTCTTTGTCGAGATTCATACAATAACTATGATCAGAAGCTAATGACAGTATACCACGTCCGTAGGACGTATTACACTCCTGGTATGATGAACACACCGTTTGCTTGTATACCCACATCCGTAACATAGCCAGCACCTGAAGACAGAAGAAGCCAAGAAACCAGTGCCAAGGCTTTTTTAACAAAGTTCTTTGTAAAAGCTATACTTGCAGTATCTATGTATATAATTAGTATTCAAAAACGCTTAAGCGTATAAAAT
>JAHWFP010237894.1:8344-18589 GCA_023313725.1 Lithobius niger | reverse complement strand
ATAGGCTACCTGTTTTATGTATTTATTTATCATTTTGTTTATTTAGTAAATAGTTTTTAGTTTGAAGTTTTAAATTTCCAAACGATGTAATATTACGACATTCCCTAGGTAATTTGTTAAAAATAAAAGGAGTAAAATACTTAGTTGACATTTTCCCAAAATTGTTCCACCAAAGTGGTAATTTGTGCCTAACTGATTCAGCTCGTAGGCTACTATTATTTCTTTGAGTTTTTAAATGATTTTCCATTTCAAAATAGTTTTTTGTTATAATCAAGTAGTCTCTTACGCTATCGATATTAAGAATTTTGTGATCAAATTTAACTTTTTTTACGTTTATTTTTTTGCTGTCCTGGAAAAGAACACGAATAATTTTATTTTGAATTTTCTGCACACGCGTCAATAAGGTATTGTTTGTTAAGGCATAAATCTCAATACCATACCTTAGGTGTGATTCGACCAGTGCATCATACAGCAGCTTACGATTTTTTAAGTCCAGAACTCGTCGCAGATGATATAATTTAGGCATAATTTGGCGTAGCTTCTTAACAAGCTCCGCAATATGCGTTTCTTATTTCCAGTTGTGATCAATATGTAAGCCTAAATATTTGGCAGTATTTACTTTTTTAAGATTAGTGCTGTTATTTAAATCGCCAATGTTATGTACTGGATCTTTGTATAATAATATATTCTTTTCTTCAACATTTTTTGTATGCGCTGTTTTAATTTCCAAGTAAACTGTTTTTTCTTCACTGATATAAACTTCGTTTATACAGCACCAAATCTGAACTTTGTCGAAACTTGTTTGCAAACTTTTTATCATTTTTTCATAATTGTGGTCAAAAGCGTATAAACAAATGTCGTCTGCAAAAAGTATTAAGTTTTTTAGATTATCATCAATATCATTTATGTAAACTAAAAATAACAAAGGTCCCAAGATTGAGCCTTGTGGTATTCCCTCACTTATTTGCATACTATCACTTTCTGTAGTGCTAACTTTAGTAATACTGTTTTTGTTTATTAGATAATTTTTTAAGATTTCCTGCATTTTTCTTCTAATACCGTAAGTTTGTAGCTTTGCAAGTAGGATATTTCTGTCAATAGTATCAAATGCTTTTTGGAGATCCACTAAAATAACTCCAGTAAATTTGCCATTATTTAGTGCTGTCACAATTTTTTCTTTAAAATGTTTTAATGCTTCAGTTGTTCCTTTATTCTTTTGAAAACCGTATTGTTTCTCAGAAAAAAATTTTAAATTTTGTTAAGAATGTTTGGATTTTTATTGCAAAAAATTTCTCAATAATTTTGTTTATTGCTGGCAACAAAGCAATTGGCCTATAGTTGTCGTATTGTTGTTTATTTCCCTTTTTATAAATTGGGCGTAAAATTTGTATTTTCAGTTTATCTGGCCAAATTTCCTTATCAATGATAGCGTTAATTAGTATACAAAAAAAACTAGCACTATTGTTTACTGATAGTGAAGTTTTCCAGTAGAAAACCGTCAGATCCTAAAGCCTTGGTTGCGTGAATTTCCCTCAGTATATTAACAATGTCATTTTCGGTGGCTGAATTTATAAATATAGACTTTTGGTGAATTTTTTTCCGTTTGTTTCAATTCTATTTTGCTTGTTTCTATTATATTTTTCTTTTAATTTTTTTGCTTGGTTTACAAATGTTTCATTAAATTTATTGCAAGTTTCCTTTAAGTCTTGGCCTGTAAAATTTTTTTAACATGTTCATCGATATTATCTTTTGGCTTCCCAATTAGTTCATTAATTGTGGTCCATATATTTTTAGTATCTTTATTTTTTTCTAAAATTTGATTTTTATAGTAATTTTGTTTGTCTGTTATTATTTGCGTGGTTACTTCTTTTTTTAGTTCTTTGTATTCCTTTTTCATTTCATTATTTAGTAGCCTATTTTTTATTATTTTTTTCCATAACTTATTTTTCTTTTCAATTAAGGTGACAGTTTGCTTTGTTATCCATTTTTTCAAAAATTTGACCTTTGGCTCATTTTTATTACTTACGTAAGTAGTTTTTTTATTTTCCTTATAAATTTTATAAATTTTTTTTTCAATTTCGTCATAAATTTGGTTTGGATCAGTAATGTCTTTTAAGTAGTTCCAGTCAATTTCCTGTAATTTTTCCACTATTTTTTTGTTATCATATCTAACTCTTTCAGATGATTCAACATTTTTTTCTTGTTTTACAATTTTGTCAGTATGTAGCACAATTCCAGTAAAATAGTGATCTGCTATTTTCGTGCAAACTGTCAGTCCAGTGCTGTTGACTTTGTTTGTTTTAGCTAAGATATGGTCAATACATGATTCAGTTACTTCTTTTCTTTTTATTTCTTGCCTAGTAACCGTTTTAATTTTTTGCTCATAGCCTAATTGTGCTACTTTTGTTTCGTAATCTTCACATCTATCTACTTTCATTTTATTTTTGTGATCAATAATATCAATATTCATATCCCCTAAGATAATAATATTTTCACATTTCCCATAAGTTTTTAGAGTTCTTTAGCAAATTTTTTTTTATTTGTTCTAGGTTGCCTGTACAGTGATAAAAGTACTAATTTAATGTTATTCCACTTTGTCTCGGTTATCAGGCAGTCGTTGGTATCTAATTTAATTTTTGTGTGATCACAAATGTATTTTTTTCTGATAAAAAAACATAATTCCACCACCTAATTTTGTATCTTCTCTTGTAATGCTAATTTGTTCATAGTTTTGCATTTTATATAAATTAGTTTCAGCTTCTTTTATTCCAATTTCTGTTAGTAATATCATATCCCAGTTTGTATCCATAATTTGTAATTCATACTGTAACAAATTCCAATTTTTCCGTAAACTACGTATGTTAACATGTATTACTTTAAAATTTTCCTTACAATGAAGTTTATATTTTACCAGTAGCTGTGGAACTGCAACCGAGTCCTCACAAATCACATTTGAATGCTCATTATTTTCAGCCATTTACACTTAAGTCATTTTCCGTTTTTATTATTTTGATTGCTTTGTCACCTTCTTGTGCCCTCATTTTAATTTTGCCATCAGCAAACCACACAAATTTGATATTATTGTCGCGGGCAAATGATTTTGCCTTCCAAAATAATTGCCGGTTTTTAGGCGTCATATGTTCATTTACGTAAATTCTTGTATTGTTGCCATTTTCAAAGCAATCATTGTTGGTTACTACCTTTTTCCTTTTTTCAATCCACTGGTCTCTATCTGCCCTAAACTTGAATTGTAGCACAATAGACGGTAACCGATCAGGGTTTCGATTTGGCACACGGTGACCTTTATCCACTTGTATAGCACTATAGTTCGCTACCCCAAAGTTTTTAGCTAGTCGGCTGACCGTGTCGTGTAAATTTTCATTTTCGCGCGTATCTACCCCCGATATTTCTACATTTCTGTTTCTTTCGTATTGTGCTTCTTCATCTTGATTTAATTGCATTTGATCCACTTTTTTTTGTGTGACTATGTGTTCTTGACTGACATTTTCCGCATGAACCAATCTTTCTTTCACCTCTTTTAATTCTTCTTTCAATTGTTCATTTTCTTTTTGTAAATCATTTACAGTGTTGTTTAAAAAGTCAATAGCTTTTGTTGTATACCTCCTTCATTTCTTGTTTCAACTCCATTAGGCTATCTACTTTTTTCTTTATGTCGTACAGCATTTTTTTTATTTCTGCCATTTCTGTTGTTAACGTAGTTTGCCCACTCGGTGAAATAACATCGTCATTTGCTGGTGAAATGTGGCGAATATCGTTTGGTTATGAACTGAAACCTTACGAAAAACGCATGCTATACACTGATCATTTGCTTGATCGTTTGACTGATCGTTTTTGGTGTCGAAGTGTCCGTCAGCGGCGTAAGAGTTGCAACAAGAAATGTTGCTTACTCTATTTTGCTACCTGGTACACGGTACAACGGTGTAAGCTGGGAGGTAACTTCAAAACATCACGAAACATCATCTACATACGGTATTTTGGCATTATACTTAGAATAGGGAAATAATCGAAAAATGTCCTTTTCAACTGCTAAGGTTATCTCGGGATTGACGGGTACATTTTTGCTAAGAAATGCCCAAGAACTTTTACATACCACAGTCGACATGAGCACGAGTGGATTTGCCGAGCCTTTCTCACCCCAAATGCACAAGCAGAGGTCCGGGACGAGAGGAGCCCCCATCAATGACCAGTGTACGCGACAATCACCAGTATAAATCTCCAAACTTTCTATGAAGAAAATTGGTGGGTCCTCTTATACCCCTGGAGGGTTTCAGTATTGCTGAAAATGTAGATAATGTGATTTATCGAATGAATTGCGTGAAACGACTACGTGGGTGTCACGAATCATGTCTCGACGCCAAAGGAGCGAGCTAAACGAAAGTTATAGCTGCTTACAACTAAACCTTTACTGATTTTATACGTGTCATAAATTAGTTTTAAGAGAGGAAAAACGCGATGTAAAAAAAAAAGACAAAAAAAACAGTTGAAGTGCTCGTTGCGATATGCCGAGGAGTCGGCGTCTGTGATGGTTTTTCTTTTCTGTTTTTACGTAAATTAGTTTTGTCTTTCACGGAAAATCTGCAGTGGGATTTTTATACGGTAATCTAAGACGAAAAACTGTCAGCAACAAGCCTGTTATTGCTGGTTTGTAGCTGCTTGGTCTACAGATTTTGTATAGGATATTTCTTTGGTATGTCGGGAATTATTATGATTCTGCAGTTCATGACCTTTTCATATTTTCCGTTATCCAACAATTCGAAAGGGATGTATAAAAAAGAATGGGTGGACCTTTTGTGCATATCCCTTGATATAATTTTTGTGGAGTTTCATAACGGAACTCTAATCTTTAAGACAAAGAAAGCAAGGCAGAAGGAACTCTATAAACGACGGATGTGATATATTAAAACTACTCAAAAAATTAATAGGCAATCTATATGCATGGTATATAGGGCAGTGACACAACGTTGTATTATTGTATATAACTCTATGCTGGAGCCAGTAACTGGGATAGCTGCAAGGGTCACTGGAGGGGGAAAAGAAGGGCGTCTTACTGAAGACAATGCTGTTAACAGTGGATTTCTTGGGCCTGAAATGTGCGATTTTTGTCGATTTGTTGGTAGTGGCTGACATTTTTAAGCAAGTGGAATCTTTATTTTCCAATTACAACCTCGCAGCATAAGGGATTGGAGAAAACAACGTTTTCTTAAGCTTATAAAATCCGTTATCAAAGCACTGCCTTGACTAGAAGTGCCGTTGTTTAACCCTCCATTTTAATCTAGTGCCCCTTGCAGCTATCTCTCTTGTAGCCAATATGACGACACATGACGCTGCTCTATAAGAAATCTATACAAAGGGTGTGTAGGCAAATCTATATACAGGGTGTAACAGAAATGGACGTCACAAGTGAATGGGTATGTCATACACAATACACTGATGAAAATCTTCCATACGAACACATATCCGGAAATGCCTACTTTTCGAGAAATTTCTCCTTTCAGAGATATATGTGCACGTCCAAGATCCAGGGCGAAAGTGACCTAAAATGCCTGACATGTAAATACTTGGACGACCTTTCCCGTTCAAGCAGTTGCAACCTAGTTTCAGTCAGGCTGTAATGGTCTGTCTATAATTACGTCGGTAATTATTATGAGTCTGTAGTTCATTACCTTTTCACATCTTGTGTACTCTATCAATTCAGGACGTTCATTTTGTGTACGTTCCTTGATATAGTTTTTGTGGAGTTTGAAAACAAACATCTAATCTTTAATACAAAGTAAGCAGGACGGATGTGACATATTAAAACTACTCAGAGAGTAAACAGTCAATCTATATTTTATCGTCAACTGAACTGTTTAAGGGAAAGAAAATCCGTGAAGGGTTACCGTTCCTTGAATTAAAGAGAAACAACAAATAATCTTAGTAGGCCTAACCTAACCTAAGCTAGCTTATCGTGCTCACTTGTTTCCGTTTTACAATCAAATATGAGACCACGGGATTTTCTTTAGGCTGTTCAAGAAACTATTTACAGTATTATATTTTTATACGGAGCTGACAATCAATACTTATACCAAAGCAATACTTGAAGACAACAAAAAAGGATGATATCATACAAAAACCCCCATAAGGGTAACGGGGCACTAAAGGTTTTCACCGTAGAAAGTAGCGATGTCAGGACCAAAATGACTGACACCAAGTTCTCCGTCAATTAAGCTTGAGTGATCACGGTTCAGACCACAACCATTTTAGCAGCCATTTTAGCTCTGACATCAATACTTTCTATGGCAAAAACTTGATGGGTCCCTTTACCCTTATGAGGTTTTTGTACGAGAATATACCTTCATAATTTTATAACAACAATTAACCAATGGGAAGCCAATAAACTGCGGCCACAAGCCAATCATGCCTCCTTAACAGTGATTAAACAACCATACGGTATTTTAACAGATTAAACTATCGGCGTCACCCCTCCATCTTGAATTAACGTTCGACTCGTCTTGTACCGCGGCTTACGCCGCATAAACAAAGTATGAAAGAACTGCATTTGGTAGGTCGAAATCAATTTCTAAGCGTATACGACGTACCTGACAGTCAAGTGACACATTATTTAACATCTTGGCGACGTGCGTTTAATCTTTGGTTACCATGGTAACAGAAGTCAGCTGCCCACCGAAGCGCGTTACGCCGTTCTGGTTAGGCCTATCGCCAATACTATGAGAAGCATGGCGATCGACGCAACCCCAGTGCCGCAATCATATACGGTACTTGATTTAACCGAAAATAGTAGAAATAAATTAATAACAATTATCGTAAACCTTAGTATTATTACGGATCATAATCTATTTTAAATCTATGAACAACACTTTGATTAAAAATAAAACACGTATTTACTTTCCTTGAAGCGCTCTGACAGTTGTCTGCTTTCACGCGAGTTACTTTCGGTTTCGGTTATGTTTGTGATGATAGATTGTTGGGGAAGCAAAACTACAGTATTCATGGTGACGACAGTAGAAAATATAATTCCTACAGATACTAAAACGAACCAGTGAGTGCATGTGGCAACAATTTGCACGCTTTTGTCATTTCGTGCAAACAAGAATTGTGAATTCAAGCAAGAAACCAATGCAGTACAACTAGGCCGTGTTGTGCAAGTTGAAGTTTCATTTTAAACTTGATGTTTAAGGGAGGTGGTATATTCTCGTTTCAAATATAACTCGAGCGTAGTTTAAGTATCGATAAAAAAAAACTAGGCTCTCGTTATATTATTACTGATAAAACCCTTATTCTGAATGCCACAATTCGGGTGGAGCTGAATTCGGGCAGAATTTCGGATCAAACAATATGGCGGGGCTACAAGCTACAACAATCTTTGCTAACAATAAGGGCGTACTGAAAAGGTTGACATTTAACTGATGGAGAAATAGGCTATTTGGTATTAGGACCAGAGCAAAGGCATTACCACTATACTGCAACTTTCTCTTCTAATAATAAACGACTGAATGATTGTGAACGAAGTGATTGTTGCCAATAAACCGAAAATGTATGCTACACTTAGCAAAATAAAATGTAAGGAAAACGATGGCTTCAATGAAGGATTCAACAAATTTCCAGCAACAATTATCAAATCTGCAGTCATTCCTCTTTTACGAAAAAAGCATTTTTAACGCAAGTTCGACCTAGTATCCTGTAAAAAAAAACATAAAAAAAAAACACATACACGAACCCATCGAGTTTGGGGATGGATCAGGGCCGTGATGGGTGACTTCGGGTCACGCCACATCACGCTAAATGAGGTATTCACCGCTTGCTGAAGGTTCGACTGTCAGAAAAACACGAGAAAGTCTTCTGGATAAAAGGTTTGGACTTTGTTGTACAAAGACATATTTTTCTGTATTTCCGGTGAAAATATTCATATGCAAGTGCGTGGAGTGCGGGTCTGGGGATGCGCTGATTGAGGGAGCGCTTGTTACCGAGTGTGCTCAAAAAATACGCAGACGGGGGGGGGGGGTTGAGGTTTAATGGCGCGTCGACAGCTTGGTCATTAGCGCCAACCTCAGTCACAGTGCAGTGGTCCGGGTTGCCACTGCACCACACATTACAGAGACGTTATTCAAACCCCTAATCAAACCCCTAATCTAACCCCTCACTGTTTCGTTTTGCGGGGGGTTAACCCTCCTGAATGTTATTGGTGTCGACGGCCACTTACGGTCCGGCACTTACTTGTTGATTGTCGCCATCTTGATGGTGTTCGTCGTCGTTTCCATCTTCCGCATGATATTGCGCGTCAGTTGAGCGATAAGTCTGTCCTCCTGTCCGGTGTTTTTCAATTTTTGCAGGAGGTACAGATGTATGACAAGACGCAGACGGGATACACACATTCCGCGACAAACACATTAGAGATCAAATCGTCCCAATGTTGCAAAGGGTGCATCAAACACCATCCGTTCATAGTACAGCCTTTCAGCTAGTTCAATATAATAATGCTGTTTTTTTTTAGCACATCTCCCTCAACACTAAAGCAAAGACATTCCCATGGGGCAGGTTCTCTCAAAAATACTGAAATAAATTTCCCGAATCAGGTTTTGAAGATTAATTGAGGTGTATGCCAACGCTATTTACGATAATTCACTACCGTAATTAGTAATTTAATAATAATAATATACTCTAATAATGGTTTGTTGCAAATGCAGCAGGTCAGGGAAGGGCACGAGTACCACTTATACCTTGCGTAAGTAAGAAAAGTCTTAACAAAAAAAATAAATAAAATAAAAACGAGTCACAAGGGCCTGAGCCGGACAAGGGATTAACACCATCTAAGAAATAGGTCAAGGCGAGTTTTAAATAAACTTAGGGAAGTGGCCATGATAGTTTCAGCTGGGAGTGAATTCCAGATATTCACCACACGATTTGAAAAAAAAAGTATTTTCGACAGTCCAATTTCGACCGCTTCACAACAAGTTTCAGAGGATGGCCTCTATAGTTCTGTCACAACCCCTAATGGTAAAAAAAAAAAAAAAACTGTCATATTTAAGGTCAACCAAGCCGTGCAGCAAGGATTAGGTCAAGCAGAGATCAATCTTCAATCTACGCATTTCAAGAGATTCTAAATTTAACAGTTTAATGCGTTCAGCATTGGATTTATGCCGCAAACCTGGCAGAAATTAAGTGTAATGCCGTTGTACGGATTCAACTAGAACCACATCCTTCTTGAGATATGGTGACCAAACTGGGCTGGCATACTCCAAGAGAGGCCTAACAAAAAACTTAAAAGCCCACACTAAAGTAGACCTCACGTAATTCCTTACCGACATTTGCAATCACGGTCCAAAAAATACCGGCAAGGGATTGACTAACGGTAAGTAAATAGAACTTTGGGGCCGTACTTGATGTGGAGAATCGAGAAAAATGGCCCTGGTAGGAATGTCCCTTTAATTTTTTTAAGTAATTAAATTTTATTCATCAAGCATCCCGAACATCATGTTAATCTTGTGTGGGTTGCAAAATAATATACAGAATAATACAGATTATATCAAAGACACTTATGTTGTAAAATTCAGTTAGAAAATTAGTTTGACATCATCATTTCAATAAATAAGTATTAAAGTTATTTTCAATATATTTGCATATTTACAATCAGTTAGGAATCCATATTTGTGTTGTGTAAACTACAAATACATTTTAACCATAAATTAATCACTGTTTTATCTCTCTTTTTTTTTTGGCGTGTTTAAAACTGTCCAGCTTTAAAAGGTGTGAAGGAATTTTATTAAAAAGTGTTGGTATACAAATGATTTTGGCACATGGCACCATGACTATTTTTAATGAGTGGTATTTTAAATCGTATTGATTGATCCCTTAGAAAACCATTTTTAAAGGTGTCCTTAAGTTTAAGTTTAAGCCGGAGCAACGCAATTAGTACGATTGTTTCTTCATGTTATTAACCCTCTTGAGTGGCCAGGTCGCACGTCAGGATACACAAAAACCCATGTATTGGCCTTCAAGGTTCATGTTAGACCATTGTTGGAGTATACGCAAGCCCTGTCTGGTCTCCCTACCTATTGGGTCATTTTTTTTTACATTCCAGGTCGGCAATGCGATTTAATATCGCAACCTCAGGGATCGGAGACGACAGCTTTGGCTGGTCACACCACTGTGATTGGCTCGTTTCTCGCGAATTCCCAGGAAACCCGCAAGAAAGTCGCTTTCGTCTTTGGACATTACTATTTTTGG
>JAHWFP010237893.1:696-11213 GCA_023313725.1 Lithobius niger | reverse complement strand
ACTGGTGCATTTCCGGACCCATGTTTATAGGACTTTTTCTTCTTATCTTTGATCACACAGCGGACCCTCAAAATATTTGACACCAATTTCCGAACACCCTGTATATTTAATTGAAAGATTACAAAAAAATACAAAATAAAATAATTAAGGTATTATTTGGATATGGAAAAGTAAAAACAAAAGAAATATATAAAGAAATGAAAATTATGAACATAATAGAATTACGAAACTACATAACAATTACAATAAACGAATTGAAATTCAACTTAAAAAATGAAATATTTTTAAGCCAAAGCTAATGAAGCTAATACCATGACATATAAACAAATGGATTAATACTTGAGGTGAAGAGCAAATTAAATATTTTATTTCTGTAATTAAGTGTATATTAAATGTATTAAATGTAATAAATGTGTTAAACAGACATTAAATGTATAGACTGGTCTTTTCCTCTTGCTTTGTGGCTTTTGAGATCTAATTTGTGTTCTATGACTTTTCCTACGTATTTTGATCTGCTGAATCCGAAAATCAATGTTACCACGCGATAAACTGGGGCGGTTAGCCGCTTCAGCCAAAAATTCAAAATGGCCACCGCCGGAAAGTAAAAATCCGTACAGGTGCTTGCTATGCGTCTAATTTCAAATGGTTTGAAACGAATCGACCCTTGTGCATGCCTTGCACTTCACGAAGTCAAATTAGCTCCTTAAAGGACACAAATCTGTAACTGCAAGCCACTACAGCCAAAAATTCAAAATGACTGCCGCCAGAAAGTAAAAATTCGTACAGGTACTTGCTATGTGTCTAATTTCAAATGGTTTGCAACTAATTAAGCTGTGAACGTGTTCCTCATTTCAAAATGTATTGTTAGTATATTACTGGGCTCAATAACTGAGTTAGTTAGCTACTACAACCATGAATTAAAAATGGCGGATCCCAGAAAATGAAATTTCCCTAGAATATTTGCCAGTCGTGCAATGTTAATACCTGCAGGAGGCTGCTTTAGTCACAGCTGTTAATCCATTATTGGACCCATAAATTGCAAACGTTGCGTTGTTGATTTTAAACAATGATTTTGTTACCAACCTGAGAGGAACCCAAAAGACCCAAAAAGCCATGAAAGGTCTATTGAAAGACTTGAATTAACACTTCAAACGACAAAACGGTTTTTAATGCAAACGTTCTTTTTCATATCATAATGCTTCTGTTCGAGTAAAGATCAAATAAAAAGTTGACTTTGTATCATGGCCACACAATTTCTCTACAATAAGGTTTCTTCCTCAAAATCCAAATGTTCATTTTCACTATCTGACTCGATATCAGTAATGTTCAAATCACTACTCCCACAGTCAGACAACTGGTCATCACTGGACATGTCTTCTTCCTCAGTATTTTTTCTTTCTGCATTTGCTTTTATTTTGTGGTGTCAGTTCTGGTGGGAGTTGGGGGCCGTCATACCAGACTGGTTGGCTTCCTTCTTCGGTTTTCCGCCAGCCACAATTCTCAGGGTGGGGTTCTAGCATAGTTGGCTTTACACATGCAATCCAGATGTATACAAGAAGGATAACTCTGTTCTAATATTGGTAAGCGTTCTGAGGTTAAGGAGGAAGCGCTTGTGTCATCCGGTTTATCTGTTTTACTCTCGTACAGTTCTTACTCGAGTTGTTACATAATCTTCCCTTAATTTTCCATGGTAGCAAGCCAATTCTAGAAAGAGCATACCAGCTTTCTCTGCTTCACAGCTAAGTTTTTCTTGTTTTCTAAACTCCTCTAGGCCTTTAGCAAGCTGAGGATGATTTAAAACTTTTTTCAGAACATTGGTTTTTCCAACTTTAAAATGGTAGGAAGTCACAACACAACCCCTAATGGTGTGAAAAGTCAATATTTTACCACACAACTCTGCACCCAAAAATTCATAGATCTTCTTTATACTGATGTACTACCTACCATTGTCAATCTTCATGAACCACCACCTGACAACCTTTTGCATTAAGCTGGGCAAGTGCTTACACTGATATTACCAATACATCAGTATCTTGGATGTAATGATAACTGATAATGACACTTTAGGGGGATGCAAAACGAGCCTTGTAGCTGCTTCCTCATGACTGCATATTTCATTGGTTATCATTTCGTTACAAACCATTTGACACATTACAAGCACCAGTACGATTTTTTACTTTCCGGCGGTGGCCATTTTGAATTTTTGGCTGTAGCGGCTAACCGCCCCAGTTTATCGCGTGGTAACAATGATTTTCCGATTCGGCAGGTCAAAAATACGGAGGAAAAGTCATAGAACACAAATTAGATCTCAAAAGCTACAAAGCAAGAGGAAAAGACCAGTCTAGTATATATGAAAAATTATTGAGTAGGAAAATTGAATTAATATTGTAAATACCAAATTGCAGTTGGGGAGTGTTGTGTTGAATGATGTGATAACTGGAAATGATAATTGAAAGCTCACACAAACTGCTTTTTTATAAAGCTGTTTTGAGCGTACAATGTAACAATTGTATTGTAATAAAGTTAGTATTATTATTATTATTATTATTATTATTATCTTAATCAGTAAAAACTTACGGTCTGTATATATATATATATATATATATATATATATATATATATATATGTGTGTAGGTATATATGTACCTCTTCTCCTCTTGAAATATGAAGACTAAAAATATGAGAAAGGTGTCAAAAGACTGGAAATTAATCCGGATTTCGCGTAGGCGTATTTCCGTAGTTCTAGGTAAATTTTTTCCCCTCGAAGAAAGCGAAAAAAAACTCTTTGGACCATTGTTGAAACGAATTTTTCGAAGTTGATTGTTAGTTTCGGAATATCACCTCTTCCTGCTGTGCGGATGGTCCACAATTGTTGCGCGACGTAGGATGCGCGTGTTCAAGTAGTGTTGTCGGTAGGATTGCGGCTGGCAATGCTAACAGCCGTCATTCAACAATGAGGCACGTTCAGCTCGCTGATGGAACGACTGTTGGAGTTGCATTTTGGATATTTCAAATACAAACTACGTATTTAGCCTTAAATTTAAATGAAAATACGTAAATCTACGAAAAGATTAATGCTAAATTAGGCATATTTAAACAAAATGTATTGATAACAAAAAAGGGTATCAGAAATATTTCAACGTTTGCATTTGTAAATCATCGACATTCGATCAATAGTGTGCTATTAGCTGGTGCTCTACTTAGCAATAGTCCAGCCTAATTGTGGTAAACACGAATAGTTGTTAGGTACGATTTCGCCTTGTACGAAATCTTTTATATTAATCAAAACTGATGGGCGACATGTGGTTTCAAAGCATCATATGTAGCGGGGTAGGAGATGGCTTTTAAGTAAAAATTCTTTAAATTTGTGAAACAAGGTAATCCATGTAGTGTCTGCAAAATTTATTGGAAAAAAAACCAAAAGCGGCACAAAGGATATGCAACATGCATGATAAAATTACCAAGCATGTTTAGTTCAAGCATGCAGCAACTGGCGTGCTACAGCGTTGAAACTGCCTAGAAGCCAAGGCCGACTGTGAAGAAATCGAGTGTCTCGCCTCCTGGCTCATTGCCAGTTTAGGTGCATGCCAAAAATGGGATGGCTTTTTCAAGACAAGGCCGACTGGGTCCAAATCGCATGCCCTGCCTCCTGGCTCAATGATAGCTCAATCGCGTGCCAGAAAGAGAATAGCTTCTTTAAGACAAGGCCGATTGGGGAAGAAATCACGTGTCTCGCCTCCTGGCTCATTGTCAGATTAGGTGCATGCCTAAAAGGGGATGGATTTACAAGCCAAGGCCGACTGGGTCCAAATAGCATGCTTCGCCTCCTGGCTCAATGATAGCTCAATCGCATGCCAGAAAGGGAAAGGCTTCTTCAAGCCAAGGCCGTCTGGGCTACAAATCGCGTGTCTCATCTCATGGCTCAAGGCTAATTCATGCGTGTGCCAGAAAGACATTGCTTTTATCGAGGCTTTTGTTGTTAGTGGTATTATGGCTAACAATCTGAACAAGAGGTGCATGTAGCTATTGGGTCGCAAGACCGTTGGAGTGATGTATGGTTACCATATCGTTTGTTTATAAACTGAAGCGTTGAGAAAAACGCGTCCTACATTCTGATCATTTTCTTGATTATTTTAGATGTGGAGTGTCTGTCAGCAGCTAAGAGCTGGAGCAAGACAGCCCCTCGAGCGTATTCTTTAAGCTAAGGCCGAGTAGGGTATAGAAATCGCGCATCTTGCCTCCTGGCTCCTTGGCAGTTTAGGCGTATGGCAGGAGGGTGATGGTTTTCTAAACGGCGAAGCCGTTTTTTGTTTATGAACTGAAGCCTTACCAAAAACGCGCACTTCACTAATTTTCTTAATCGATTTAGATGTGGAATATCTGTCAGCAGTATAAGAGTTGCGGCATGAAAGCTCCTCGAGCGAGCGCAGCGAGACGACGCGGAATGAGCGAGCGAAGCGACCGACTCCGCTAGTCTTAATCATTAAAAACTTACGGTCGGTATATATACATATATGAAACTAAAATGTGTAGAAGTTAACATTTGTGTAAAAGTCGGACCATGTAAGTAAGTGGCTTGCCCTATTGGACCTCTTTTTTGCTTATACGCAAATAAATTTATTATTTATTTATTTATTTTTATATATATATATATATGTAGGTATATATGTACCTCTTCTCCTCTTGAAGTAGGAAGGCTAAAAATATGAGAAAGGTGTCAAAAGACTGGAAATTAATCCGGATTTCGCGTAGGCGTATTTTCGTAGTTCTAGGTAAATTTTTTCCCCTCGAAAAAAGCGAAAAAAAACCTTTGGACCATTGTTGAAACGAATTTTTCGAAGTAGATTGTTAGTTTCGGAATATCACCTCTTCCTGCTGTGCGGATGGTCCATAATTGTTGCGCCACGTCGGAGGCGTGTGGTTCAGTAGTGTTGTCGGTAGGATTACGACCGGCAATGCTAACAGCCGTCATTCAACAATGAGGCACGTGCAGCTCGCTGATGGAACGACTGTTGGAGTTGCATTTTGGATATTTCAAATACAAACTACCTATTTAGCCCTAAATTTAAATGAAAATACGTAAATCTACGAAGAGATTAATGCGAAATTAGGCATATTTAAACAAAATATGTTGATAACAAAAAAGGGTATCAGAAATATTTCAACGTTTGCATTTGAAAACCATCGACATTCGATCAATAGTGTGCTATTAGCTGGTGCTCTACTTAGCAATAGTCCAGCCTAATTGTGGTAAACACGAATAGTTGCTAGGTACGATTTCGCCTTGTACGAAATCTTTTATATTAGTCAAAAATTATGGGCGACATGTGGTTTCAAAGCATCACATGTAGCGGGGAAGGAGATGACTTTTAAGCAAAAATTCTTTAAATTTGTGAAACAAGGAAACCCATGTAAAGTCTGCAAAATTTATTGGAATAAAAAAACCAAGAGCGGCACAAAGGAGTATGCAACATGCACGATAAAATTACCAAGCATGTTTAGTTCAAACATGCAGCAACTCGCGTGCTACAGCGTTGAAACGGCCTTGCAGCGCCGATGGATAAGGCTTCTTCAAGCCAAGGCCGACTGTGAAGAAATCGAGTGTCTCGCCTCCTGGCTCATTGTCAGTTTAGGTGCATGCCAAAAATGGGATGGCTTTTTCTAGACAAGGCCGACTGGATCCAAATCGCATGTCTCGCCTTCTGGCTCAATGATAGCTCAATCGCATGCCAGAAAGGGAATGGCTTCTTCAAGCCAAGGCCGACTAGGCTACAAATCCCATGTCTCATCTCCCGGCTCAAGGCCAGTTCATGCGTGTGCCAGAAAGACATTGCTTTTATCGAGGCTTTTATTGTCAATGGTATTATGGCTAACAATCTGAACAATCTGAACATTGGGTGGCCAGACCGTTGGAGTGATGTATGGTTACTATATCGTTTGTTTATGAACTGAAGCGTTACGAAAAACGCGTCCTACATTCTGATAATTTTCTTGATTGTTTTTGATGTGGAATGTCTGTCAGCAGCTTAAGAACTGGAGCATGACAGCTCTTCGAGCGTATTCTTTAAGCTGAGGCCAACTAGAGTATAGAAATCGCGTGTCTCGCCTCCTGGCTCCTTGGCAGTTTAGGCACAAGGCAGATGGGTGATGATTTTCTAAACATCAAAGCCGTATTTTGTTTATGAACTGAAGCCTTACGAAAAACGCGGACTGCACTCAATTGCTTGATCGTTTTAGATGTGGAATGTCTGTCAGCAGCATAAGAGTTGCAGCATGAAAGCTCCTCGAGTGTAGCGAGACGACGCGGAATGAGCGAGCGAAGCGAGCGACTCCGCTAGTTATTATTATTATTATTATTATTATTACTATACGCAAGAAGACGAACAAGAAATATAATATTTTCATGTTTTACATTAACTGTTGCGTTAACCGATTATATATCACACGTATAGGCCTATACAACTCTAGAATGAGCACAAAATTATGTATAGCACGAGTAGAACTGGCGTCTACTTCGTCTGGAGGTATTAGTTTGACTCTGCCCACTCGGCTGTTGTTGCTCAGTTTGGTCGGGGAGACCTCTAACAAAGCTCGCTTTACACTTAAAACTTAAAAATCGGCTCAGTTGTTTCTAGGGATAACACATAAAGCCTTACATAAGCTTTGATAAGATCGGTATTGCATCAAGAAAGCCTCAATACACACATTAACCGAATTCTTTGTTCGTGTCCATGTGTGAGTTCGCTGACGTGCTTTGGGTTTCATAAGTCATAAGGGAATGGGTAGGTAGGTGGAGGGGAGGAATGTGAAGGAAGCAGAAGGGGAAGAGAGGAGAGGGAAAAGAAGATAGAGTGAGATACATTATCCAAATGGAAGTGCAGCGAGGTAAATGACCTGTGTCTAGGCAAGTATTGGTCAGTTGACATAGGTGGCAAAGGTGCGACCGGTGGGTGTTTAGTTTGAATCCAGTGAAGTTATCCCGTACATGATATACGTTTATAATACAGTAAGTTTGTGGGCCTAATTGTCATGATAAGTTCTAAACTGATTCCGTCAGTTGGATTGGGTAGGAGCAATACGGTATTGCTGCACATACTTGTCCGTACTTTCAAAATAAGGGAAAAAGAGACGAAGAGCAACATTTTCAATGGAAAGTGTGCATACAAGCAGGCAGCATTTTGTCGACCCCTGCACTCAAAAATCTAAAAAATTTGGTATTTAAAAACCCACTAATGACTGCTCCATATTAGGCTAGGAACAATGGAATTAATATTACAATCTTGGAAAGCCTTTGTTGTAATGGACTTCGTCTTTGTTTTAATGGTTTTTCTTCACAATTTTATATACCAAACGGCATCGAAAAAGAAAGGCATCTTCAGATCCCAACGTGCAGCCGCCCACAGTTATAGCCTGGCCTACTTTGTTCACGGTACTAAGTACGTTGACTTTATACCATATTACTCGTGTTCCGCAAAATCGCTAGACGAGAAAAAAACCCCAAGGATTTTCAGAGCATAAGCTTCTAACGCCTTCTCGACAAACCATGTAAACATCAGTTGCATACCTAAGTCGGCCTAAGTTCTTTGCCCATAAGAATACGCGTAATTGTGTAGCCCCCTGCAGAGCTCCAGCGTATGGCTGTGATACTTGGGGTTGCACCCAACGTTCTTCAAATTTAGTAACGTGAAACAGTATTAGTTCCGCTCAATAAACCTGGTCAGTTGCTCGTGCCTTATTCGAGAGAGAAGAAATTAGTTGTCTTCTTCAAGTGTTTTCTCAGTCTCTCACCAGGGCCAATCAAATCAGTTGTTGATTGAAACCCATGTTTTTGGAGAACAAATCAGCTGGTGGCTACGAGAGTGGGGGTGCCTGATTGCTCGCACTGATTAATTACTTGTTTTGGCAATGAAGGAATTATGTTAATTGTGACAATGTCATTAGTTGCTATGGTAATAAATGGGTTTGAATCTCCTGAACGCTCTCGTCCAGTGTTTTCAAATGAGGAATTTATTGTGGTGAAGGAAGAAAGGATCAACTCTTTGTATTATTCCAAGTAAATATACTATTTTTGACGTTGAATATGTTTTTTTGGACTACGTGGAAATTGTCCAACAGGTTTTGTATCCGGCAGGTCTTCATGTAAGATTGTTAAACGCTTATAACTCGGGACCTAAAAAATATAGAATTACATACGAAAATGAAAATGAAAGAGTAAACAATGGGTTAATAAATTAAAGAGCAAATAAATAAATAAGGTTAAAATATTCAAACCAACAAGAAACAAAAGAGTAAATAATGAATAAAGGCAGGGGTAAATAAGGACAAAGAAGGGTAAACAACGTTAGCAAACAAAGGTAAGTAGTGATAAGGGCAAATAATGGTAAACAAGAGTAAAAGAGAGTTAAGGGTAAACAAAGGTATAAACAAGGATAAATATGGGTGAATATGGGTAAATACAGGTAGATAAGGGTAAAAAATGTTTACCAAGAGTAATAATGGTGTGTAAAATTAAAAACAAACGTAAACAAACTAAATACGGGCAAACAGGTGTAAATAAAGGTAAACAACGTTAACGAAGGGAAGAAAAGAGTAACCAAGACTAAAACAAAAATTATTCAACAAGTATACAAGGATACTTATACACCTTAACAAGGCAATGCGTGTAGCAGCTCTTTTTTCAACGTTAATCGTATTCTTGGAATACAGCATTTTACTGGTGAAGCTCATGGTCTGTAACGGTCGTTTTTATGTGTGCGGCAAAGCTGTGACAAGTGTGGCTCCCTAACGGGGTCAGGCCTTAGTCAGGTCTCTGTCACAAAAGGAGTCATGTTCTACCGGAAAAAAGCTGTCAACTTTCGACAGGCACAACAATTTAGAGCCAATTAGGCGGTGAGACGGTCAGTGTTGTATTGTTTAAAATCTTCAATTGTCTGAAACAATTCTACGAATTGCTTTGGAACCAATTACACTTGGCAATGCACCATACTGATGAGCGATGCGACCGGTAAAGGTGTGTACATTATTAAAGATGCGTTTCCGAGCGTATGTATATTAGCCCATAATTCTGAAACAGATTCTGTACGAACTGAATCTGAGAAATGCCAAAAGAAAGAAAAGTAAATTGGCCAGCTTTTTGATGTGTTTTCATTTCTATATTTATCTTCATTTATGTATCTAATTGTTTTCACCCTGAAAATACCTAGAAAAAAGTACTAATACGATAGTCTGATATGCCCTTGGGAAGAAACTATTTTTAGGGATGTTAATCATCATGAGCTAAGCTCACTCTTTACTGCAAATTTCATTCTTACTATGTAAGGCAAAAGTCTGGTCACATGCTAATAATCATCGATATAACGGTCCTACGCCAATTCTGAAGACATATTTGTCATGTGAGTCAGGTACGAGAAACCAATGAAGACATTTTTAATACCATTAAATGTATCATTCAAGGCCATCTGCATTCTATCTGCCAAACGGCACAATATACAGTAGAAAAGTGAATTACAAAGTTGTACGCGAGCATTACACATTACAAACAACTTGAAAATCGGAACATAATTACAATATTTACAAGGGAAACAAAATAGCAACAAAGTCTTTCCTGAACGTTATAACTGCCATGCAGTGAAGCTTGGGGGCTTCACCTACAAGCAAGTGCATGTGTTCCAAGTCTCTCCTGCTTCAATCAATAAAAGTGAATGAGTGTAACTAAATTTCAGCATTCCGTAAAAGAAAACAACGCGTGGTACGGATTAGGCCTAAGGTAATATGCCACGATTTACAACGCAGAATGTTATATTCACAGTTGGACCGGGTCACTTTTTTCTGACGCGGTGATCCGGTGACCCGAAAATAGGTTGATCCTGGACCCGGTGACCCGGACTACACCAGTGACCCAATGACCCGATGATCTGCCTAGACCCAGTGGAGCCGGTGATCCAGTGAATCTGGTGACCCAGCTGTACCCAGTGATGTGTGACCTGGCTGGACACAGTAAACCGGCCAACATGGCTTAACGCAATCATCTTTGGCAGGAAGGGGAACAACTGATACAAGGTCCGAGAAATATTTGCCACTTTATCCCCCCCCTCCCCCACCCATCCCAGTAACAACTCATCTTCAGCAATTCTCGTGTCCTCGATACGCCCATTTAGCGAATTTTTTAACTGTAACAAATGCTTTACTCGTTCACTTTAATTAATCAAATATGAGTTTGGTGCATCCCCCTCCCCCCACCAGAACAGCTGTGGTGTAAACGTCAAGCTTTATTGTTGTGCTGGATTGCTAAGCCCGTTTTCACCAACTGTCACAAATTAACTGACGTGCTTTCTGTTCTTCATTACAAAGCTTGGAAGTATAATAAAAAGTAATATTATTATTGTTAAGCTTAAAGGAACGAATTTAGCAGCGAATTTTTAAGACCGACTTTACTTAGAAAAAAAAAACTGTAACTTTGTTTACTATTATTGTTATATATTTATTATTATTGGGTGAATGTACAAAAGCAGGAAAAA
>JAHWFP010237891.1:4193-21426 GCA_023313725.1 Lithobius niger | reverse complement strand
GAACACAGAAAGAAATCTAATACTGATTCGTGCACCCAGTTCTGCCTCCACCTAATAAATGTTGGCGTACCGTCCTGCATGATCGTAAGATCCCGACTGTGTACTACACCGGCTAGTCTATTGCCACGAGCATCAGATCGCAGTGAACCCCAATCATAATGATGACTGAAGTCACCACCAATGATGACGGGCGCTGCAAACTGACTAAACAACCTTGACCACTGACTGACTGTCACATGCACAAAGACGACACTGGCCCATTTTTTGTACATGTAGACTTTAAGCGCTACAGCATCAATGCCTTCGACTAGCTGCGTAATTTTAGTAACCCTGTACGGTACAGCCCATTTAATGAAAACGCCCACTTTTAAATCTGATAGTATAAAATCTGCATTCCAACCAGACGCATCGAAACCCTGCATATTGTTAACCTTCTGAATGCCCAAAATGTCCACATGCCCTAACCTAACCTCCTGAATGCCCAAAATGTCCACATGCCCTAAGAGCAACTCAACATCTTCCAACTTACGCTGTATTCCACGAGTATTTCAAAATGCAATTTTGTAGCATGTAGGTCGTGTGAATGTATAAATTGCCTACTTAACCTTACTTAACCTACCCCTCCTGAATCTCCTGTTCCCTCTACTTCACTGCAGCTCAATATAATTTGACTGTTTTGGATTTGCGATTCTGAGGCCCTTTCTGAAAGTTGGCCCTCAGCCCCACTTGCTGTACTCACCCATACTTGATCATCAGCACTTTGTGAATCGCTCACAAGCACTACTTCCACCGGATCTACAAACATACCACACTCATTTTCGCCACCATCTTCTCTTTCTGTGTTGTCCTGCTGACTTCCAGTTTGAGACGACGCTCAGAACTTTTCTTTCTCTTTCTCTTTCTCACTGGGGGAGTAAGCCAAGGGCCATCACTGTCACGCGCACGCTCATGTTGAGATGTTTCACCACCACGTAGTAACGTGTCTTCTGCAGCTGAAATAGTGTCATCATCTTGCCAACGAAACCCGGCATTTTCCAGAGCCGTGGTGAGGCATGGGGCGCTTGAACTTATGGCAGGTAGTCCCAGGGACACCTCAGCTCTGCCGCACTGCTGCTGCTGTGTCTGCTGCTGCTGCCGCTGTTGCAATTGCTGTTGTCCACCACTTGTATCTGCTCTCAGGTGCTGCTGCTGCAACTACTGCGGTGCATTCTGGGACATTCGTTGCACCTGCCTGTCTCTTGCCGCTACCTGCAGATGAGGACACAGATGTCTCGGGTCACACCAGACTTCTCACATGTCGCACGAGTGGCTTGCGCACGCACGACGGAAATGTCCTTTCATCCCGCACCTCAAGCATTGAGGCACGCAATCTTTGACAAGAACAAGTGACTGAATGGCCCTGATCATGACTACGTCCTGCACATCCTCCATCGTCATCCCCTCCCTTAGTCGCAGAGTTATGTAGCAAGTCATCGTTTCTCATACTGCCCTGCCTTGCACGCTCAGCTTCTCGAATTCATGCTTTTCCAATGTTGCAATGCGCTCAAAGCCCATTGTTACTTCTTACGGCGTGATGCCCCTTGGTAACCACAGCAGACGAGCTTGAACTGTTTGCTCATGGAGATCGAATATCTCAACTGGAAGTTCATTTATAGTGAGCCTGGCTTTTAGTAGCTTCTGTTTCGCAGCAATTGACTTCACCTCCACCTCAAACACATGGCCCACTTTTAGTGTGCCAACACCCACGATCTCATCCACCCCAACAACATCCGTTACTGCAAGATAAACTTGAGTGGTTGGGTTTTCCAGCCACTCCACACACCATAATAACAGACTTTGGCATTTTTACATTAGTGAGGCCCCCTTCGTGCAGCCTCTTCAAGGCCTGTAAACTTCTGGAGTACCTTCGCTCATCTCGCTCTTGCTCTTCTTCATGCCTTATCTCCTCTTATTCTCCTTCTTCTTCCACTTCACTGTCACCCCACACTGTCTTCTCCCGATCCGGAACAACCGTGCTAAACAGCTTCACGGCTTTTATTGGCGCTTGTCTGCCTGCCGCATCTCCTTGCGCCTTGCTCCTTGCATCAGTTGCCATGACTCTTCCGCCATCTTGTTTGCCTATGGATTTCAGCTCTGTGTCCACTCCAAGGTCTCTAACATTCCTCTCACTAATACCACGTTTTTTGCCTCCCTCATTACTTGAGCGAATACCTCATCTGTGACTACTCCTAGAGTTATGTCGCTGTCTGATAACACCTTCTTTTTCCACAGCTCCTAAAGGAGCGCATCAACATCGGCTGCCATCTCCCTTTAACAATCAACTTTTTAGTAAAGACATAACACGTGCACGAAGAATGGTTCTGGAGTTTTCCAAGTGGCATTGTTCCCTAATTACAACGGTAAAAACAATGTAAAACAATCAAAATAATCGTTTCGGAACCCGTAACTCCGAAATGACTCGACCAATCGAAAAAGTGGTCTCTGTGAAGATGAAGCCCAGGGAAATTTCTGGCTTAGATCATGTTTCAGATTTTAGGTAGGTGCAATAGTTTTTTTCTGAAACCGTCTCACACAGTAACAACCACAACAACAACAAGAAAACAGTTTTCAAATTTACGTGTGGCTCCGTACGTTTACTCTTCAACGTAAATACATAAACGTTGGTATGAATACACCTTCTATACCTATCTACTATCTGACCAAGTTTGGTCGAAATATATTGAATAGGAACGGAGAAATTAATAGTTCTAGTTTTGCTGAAAAAAAGACTATCGCCGTGTATGATAATTGTAGCTAATAGAAGCATTAATATTACATTATTAGCACGAGCAGTATTGGAATTGTTAAAGGAGGGCAGCACTGTAGTGAAGAGGCCAATCGCACTGTACAGTTGGTAAAATTAACAAGAATTCCGTAAAGAAATGCATATTATACTGCTTATGCAAAAAATCGCAACATTACTATTTTCATAGACCAAAGACAAAGCTCTCTATTGGGCTAAAATTTACATTAGGCATTACTCGATATCCTTACGATATTGATTCCAAATGGCTCCAACACTTTCCTAAATACAGAGACAGTTGGTTTTACAGCGCGGAAATGTGTTAAAACGACTTATAACAGTAGATTTGTAACGCCACAATCCGTACATCTATACGGTGTTTGCGTTCGCTCGCAGGGCCAGCAGGGCACCTTATTTCCCCCCCCCCCCCCCGTAAACCGTTCGGATAGGCGGGCTGTTATTGTCAGTTTGGTGTGGTGTTGTGTGGTTTTGTTGTTATTGTCAGTTAGGTTAGGTTGGGTAAGTTTGGGGTTGGCATTTCATACTGAGGTATAGTTAACTGGTTGGGGTTTGGTATTTCATACTGGGGCAGTTAATTGGTTAGGTTATGTTAATGATGATTTAACGAGTTTCCGCAATTTGGGATCAATTTGTAGGCCTTCAGTGAAAATTAAAGGTAGGTTTTTTTTCTCTTTTTTCGAATTTCGGGCCATGTGCGTAAAGGCAACATGGGAAGAAAACGGGCTGTCGTCCGATTTTTTTTAATGGGCTAAAAATTACCTGCTGAGTAATGTTTTCCTCTTCCATTTTTGGGGCAAACGCACCGTGCTGAGCCAGAAAGCATGAAACTGGGCGAAAGTCCGGCAAGTGAAATGCCAAACCCCAACCAGTTCATTACCTCAAGTGAAATACCGAAGCCGGTTCCTAACCTACCCTAACCGACAATAACAACAAAACCACACGAAACTGACAATAACAACCCACCTATTTGAACTGTTTACGGAAAAAAAATATCAGCTGGGAACATGGGAAGAAAACGGCCTCTCGTCCGTCAGCGCAAAGAGTGCCGCTTTCATTAATTTCTGACGGCCAAACGAAGCCTTTGCCTCAAAATTTTTATGGGAAAATATTGTTCAGTTGATCATTTTACGTCATTCTAGCCCAACGAGAGATCAATCGGCGAGGATCCCTTATTCTTCCCATAAGCCGCGTAAAGTAAACTAGTTCCTTCTATTGTTTATTTTACTATCGAAAGTGATCGTGGAATGAATTTATAATTTTGCCTTTATTCCGTTATCTACGCACCTAGTATGCACTTGCCTCACACGTTTGTCGAATTGATCTACAACAAACTGTTACACTAAATAATCGATTACACAATAATTACCTGACTAACAGGAGCGGCATAATTACCCAAATTGCCAATATGCGTAGAATCCTAGGACAGCCTTCCCGGCGAACCGTAAATTAGCTATTTTTTTCAGTGGTTCGCCAATAGCCCAACAACAGATAGAATTCCGTTTTCCGTGCATGTTGTCAAAACCTGAAATAAGCTGGGCCAGTTCTGGTTCAACTTTTTTGTCATACAGAAACATAATTGGCAAAAATTTTTAGTCAAGGACCTACAACCCTTCATATGCAAACCCATAAGCATTTCAATAACAAGCATTTCAATAACAACGTCTACAATTTGCTGGCACGTCTTCTAACCGAAATCATGAAAAATCGATAATATTTCAGTCACTTCTGGCCAGACGCTAAAGGTGATAAGCATGACCCGTTCAAATAAACGACTGGAGTGGGACTTGACGCTATTTAACAATAGCTCACAACGCAAGCCCCTTTTTCTCCCCGACTGTATTTCAATAACTGCTTTATGCATTATATGCATAAGCAATTAAAAACTACAGTTGGCAAAATTAAAAACTATGTTGGAAAAATTGATTTGGATGCAGTCCGTTTTGCTGTAGTCCTTTGTCTGTTAACCTATCACCACTACGATTTTCAGATCATTTTGTATTAATGCGGAAACCACTACGCATTTCCAAATCAAACTTGTTGAGAATTTTAAAATTCGACTAAAATTTGACGATGAAAGTCCATAAGATACCAAATTCAAGTACAAAAGCGACCCAAAAAATTCACGAAATAAGGGGAAAAATTACCCTAAGATCCCCTGGAGAAAAGGAGAAAAAAATGGAAATGAGCATTTCGATTTCAAATGTGGAAGCTTTTCTCCAACACATGTACCTCAATTTGTTTTGGACAAAACTGAGTAAAAGGTTTCGCTATTTCTTCATCTTTTGGCGCTTCATATTTGTAAAACTGGAGTATGTTGTTGCTTTAAAATGTGGAACTTTTTTGCACTAATATCTCTAGCCTGGTCGTTTGGGATAAAACTGAGCAAAAGATTTCACTATTTTTAACTTTTCGAAAGAGGTCCATTTAACAAAAAGTTTCTGCCCCTGCAGTGCCCTTGCTTGCACACTTCAGTTTATCGTCAGTCATTATAGCCTAAAAGTCCAAAATGTACACTCGTCAATCGTCTATGGGTAGCTACAACTCTGATTACATAATTTTAAACTGAGTTCGGTTTAATTTAATTTGCGAAGAAAATGTAAAAAAAAAAAAAAACCACATGCGGTGGTATGTATACAAATATCGCCGAAAAAAATACCACGGAAAAAATACTCCTGGAAAAAAAATACCCTGAGAAATAATAACTCCGTGGAAAAAATACCCTCGAAAAAATGCTGAGAAGGAGGGAACAGAGCGTGAGAAAATCAACCCATGGAACTCCTGGGCATGCGCGGGCTGACCCTCACACACTCACCCCGTAACCTTCCCCACTTCCTGAAGATCAGAGGCCGGAAAAACGGATCGGATTGGTCAGTAATGTGATGGACTACACACTAACATGAACGGGAAATACTGTACATTTACCTTTTATCACAACCTTTTATGGTAATCAGAATGTGAAGTGGAAAAAGAAGACGACGAAGTTGCGGTCTGAACTTGTTTATTCGTGAGAAGGAACTTAATGCGCTTCTGCCATACCTTGATGATAAACGTCTTAGTCAGAATAATCTGTCCTGCCTCTTTCTCTGTACCATCGAATGGGTAACTCAACTTGAATCGTCAAGATGGTTTGTCCCTTTAAATCCAGTCCCAATTGGTAATAAAACGTCTAGGGATTCACCTTGGCACCAGCATACGAGCTTGTAAGAAAGACAGCAGGGAAAAACCAATCTTGGAAGACATCGGTAAGCCTAACAAAATGGCGGTTTGGCAGCGGCCATCTTTATCTTTTCAAGACAACAACCAACGTCTACCTGTCCGAGAGCAGGATGTGAAAAAGAAAAGTTATTTAAAAGAGAAAAGTTCCAATTCATGTTAATCACGTGTATTTAGTAGTATTTACAAAAGGTGACGAAAAAATTGGAATAGGAAAAAGGTTAAAATTTACAGGTGAACTGGATATATTTTGGCTAGTGTTCTATTATGTACACAAGCTGATTCGCACTAATTTACAAGTTTTGTTGTTATTTATTTAAGCGTACAGCCTTTCGTAGTGTTTACCCAACTTTGTGGGTATAGAATTTACCAAATTTGATACGTAAGTTTACATAAGTTGGAGCAGTGTTTACAGACGTTTTACAGAAAACGTTAGTATCTACATGTAATATTTGCTCATGTTTATCGCGTGTGTTTAGTAAAGTGTAAGTGACGAAAAGGCTGGAATAGGAAAAGGTTTAAATTTTGCAAGGTGAACTGTATGTCTTTAGGCTAGTATATTTCATCAAAAAAAATCTAAACTGGAATAGAGAAGTCGCCAAGTTTCCAAAAAGGGTCGGCTTTTGAAATTAGTGATATCATTCAACCAGGGAAAGGGCACCAAGGTTAATCATATTCGCCAAGGTCATCGCACTGACTAATAGTTCGAAGTAGAATGAAAACTAGAACATTGCTACTCGCGGTAACAACCTTCAAGTTTTCTTTTAACGTACTTAGTATTATTCGGTGCGATTAACTTGGCTGATAGGATTAACCTTGGCGGCCTTTCCCTGGTTGAATGATGTACCTACTTTCAAAGGCGGACCCTTTTTGGAAACTTGGCGGCTTCTCTTATACCAGTTTTTGTTTTGGGTTTATATCACACTTTTCATAGGACTGTGAATGTACCAAAGGTCACACTGTCTTAACTTCATCTCGGTCATTTTTTCTGGAGGCAGTTTATTTTTACAAGTTTTCATATTTTATTTTTAATCGTACATTAAAAATTCAACAACAACAATCTATATACATATATTTCACTCGTGATCAGGCTTAATGATGTGAGCAGACTTGACGAGGCTTTATTAGGTTGATTTATTTATTTCTGTGGGCCTCGGACTTCTGCCACGCGCCCAATTACAGAGAATAGTCTCACAATCAAGAAAACAATTCCCGCAAACACGAGAATTACCAATACACGTCCCATTACGCCATACACACTACTTAGAAGAACCGAGTGGAACAAGGGGCAGGAGTAGGAGGAAGGAGCTTAGATAGCTGGTCTAAACCTGGACACCGGAATCTTTAACAAAGGCTGCCACGGCTCGTAATCTCGAGCACAACGCAGTCGACGGTTTGAGAGTGAGAAGGGCGGCAAAATCCAGAGTCCGTGAACTAAACTTCTCCAAGCCCCGCCTCTGACCGCAGAGTGCCTGGCACTCTAGGAGAAAATGCTGTGGGGTCTGTGGAAGGCCACAGCTAGGCCACAGCTAGGGCTTTATTAGGGATCAGGATAAATCAAAGGGTTTAGTGCAGCACCAGGATTTTATCACCGGTTTAGTGGCTGACGAGAAACACGAAGTCCTACTGCAGCTTGCCATGGAGCAGGGAATCGGTGCATTGGACTGGGAACTTTATGGACTGGCCCGAGAAAGTAAGGTGAAAAATGCAGAAATGGTGGGGGAAAATGGCGCAGAACAATTGGGTGTGGTGAACAATGAGGGTGACGTCGTGAGTAACAATGATGACAAAGGGCAAGAGAATTCTTCTCCGACTAAGGGAGTCTCATATGCGGAAGTTGCTAGTGCTAGTGGAGACCATGAGTATGGGCAGCTGCCAACCAGTGCTGACGGAGGTGGAGAATTTGACCAGGACCAGTACTGTAGGGATTTGTTGTGGCTGAGGAGAATGTATAAGGGCAGCTTGTCGAACTTTAAGATGGAGACGTCGCTCGTATTTATTGCTGACCAAGCGGGCAAGCCTTACTTCTCCAATCATCTGCGGGATGCACTGGCTGGTATTGTGAGTCTTGCAGAAATTACTGGACTGTGTTGGCTGAGAGCCAATAATCTGCCAATAATCTGCCATTGATGTCCTTTATGAACAAGCTAAGGAGATCATACCAAGAAACAACTCCAATGTTGTTATTGCTGGAGATTTCAATCTACCGGGACTTAAATGGCACGACGTAGAGTGGCGAAACCAGTGTAGCATTGTTCAACCTGATTCACTGCAAACGATGATGGACGAGTTTGCTCTAGAGCAGATCGTGGAGCAGCCAACTAGAAAAGACAATTGTTTGGACTTGGTTTTCACTTCAGTGGTGGCTGCAAGAGAGAGTGTTTCTGTCGAGGCAGGTGTTGCTGATCATTCCCTGGTTAGAGTAGTTTTTCCAACTAGCCTTCGTCGTGTTGTGGAGGGTCCAAAAATGAAATGGAGGTATGATAAAGCGGACTGGCCAAAGATAAATCAGGATCTTGAAGAACTTTTCGTGACTTTTGCTGAGCGTACCCCCGAACAAACACTAGAGAACAACTGGCTTGCATTTAAAACAGATTTGAAAAGCACTATTGAGAAACATACACCGTGTGTGCCCGTGAAGGTGAAGAAGGATAAGCCCTGGATTAACGTCGATTTGAAGAGGCAAATTCGGAAAGGAAAGAGAATGAGGCAGCGTGCAAGAAAGACTGGAACTGTGACGCAGTGGGCAGAAGTTGGTTACCACAAAGAGACTACCAAACAATTACTCAAAGAAGGTAAAAGAGCATACCTGGAAAATTTGGGCTCGGTGTTTGCAAAAAATCCGAAGCACTTTTGGTCATATGTCAAACAATCAAAAAGAAAAGAATGTGGTATACCGGCTCTGCATACTAAAGACAAAGAGCAGGTCACTGACGATCGGGAAAGAGCGAACGAATTCAACTCTTTTTTTGAATCAGTGTTTACAATTCCTGACAACGGCACACAGGCTCCTACAGTGAATCCCAGATGTACCACCAAAATGCCCGATATTGATGTTGCTTACGTAGGTATTGTCAAACTAATAAGTAACCTTAAAGATGGCAAAGCACCAGGTCCTGACGGAATTATTAGCACGATGCTGAAAGAAACACAAGATATTAGTGCCAAGTATTTATTTCATATATTCAGACAGAGTTTAAACGAAGGGACTGTGCCAACCGAATGGAGAACTGCTGCAGTGGCACCCTTACACAAAAGTGGTAAGAGGAGTGAGGTTGAAAATTATCGTCCTGTTTCACTAACATCTATTTGTTGTAAAATGATGGAACATATTATTGTAAGCAACCTGGTAAATCACTTGGAATCAAACAACTTGCTTTCTCAAAAGCAATTCGGTTTCCGCAAAGGTTCTTCATGCGAGATGCTTTTGCTAAGCATGATTCATGATATTGCTTTGGGTTTGGATAGAGGGGCATCTGTTGACCTTGTTGCTTTAGATATGGCAAAAGCATTCGATACGGTTCCGCACGATTTATTGATTTTAAAGCTGATAAGCTATGGCACCAGCGAGGCAGTGGTTAATTGGTATCGTGCCTTCCTTCGCGATAGAAAACAGTATGTTGTTGTAAATGGTGCCAAATCCAGTGAAGTGGAAGTTTCCTCGGGAGTGCCACAGGGATCAGTAAGTGGTCCCATACTATTCTTAATTTACATTAACGATCTTGTTGAAGAAATTACCTCAAACTCCGTCTTGTTTGCTGATGATGCAAATATGTACAGAATTGTTAACTCTGAACAGGACAGACAACTGTTACAGGCTGATTTGGACAAGGTGACTGCTTGGTGTAAAAAATGGAAAATGAATCTAAACATTGACAAGACTAAAGTTTTATTCATTACACGAAAACAGGATGTTACTATGCCAGACTATAGTATTGGGGGTAACGTATTACAGGTGGTTGACAAAATTTCTGTTTTGGGAATCTGTATAAACAACAAGTTGAAATGGAATGACCACATCGCCAATATTTGTACAAAGGCAACGTCTGATGTGCGATTTATAAATAGAGTATTGGCTGGTACCTCACAACAAGCCAGAGAAGTGGTTTATAAGGCCATGGTAAGATCGAAGCTTGAATATTGTAGTGCTGTGTGGGATCCTGCTACTGAGTGCCAAATCAGCGAGATAGAGAAAGTGCAGCGTCGAGGTGCTAGAATGGTCGTAGGCAATTATCGCAGAGAAGCCTGTGTAACTGGTATGATGAACTCACTGAACTGGCAGCCTTTAAGTGTAAGAAGACGTGATCGTAGGCTTGGCCTTTTTTACAAGATATATCATGACAATACCATTCTCAATCCTGCAGAGTACTTGTTGTCACCTGACTATTTGGGGAGAGGTGACCATGTGAAGAAGGTTAGGCGCTTTCAATGTAAGTACGATGTACTGGCCGAGTCGTTTTTCCCAAGAACAATTCGGGACTGGAATGGGCTTGCAAATGATAGTGTTGGTACATACAATTATGAGGTTTTTTGTAAATATTTGTTGTCTTGCCATTTGCCTGCTTGTTGCAGCCATTCAAATGTGTAAATATTTATTGGTTTTTTTTTCTTTGTTATTTTGAGGTTGTTTAATGCCCTTAGGCGCTACAACTAATTTAAATAAATAAATAAATAAATAAATAATGTGTTTCAAGTTACGTTCGCCTCGTCTGCAGCAAAAGAAGCAGTGAAGAGGCGTCGGGCGGTTTTTTTGAATGGATCCAAGACTGAAATTTTTGACCTGCACGAACGATTGGTGCGGATCCGGGTTCATTGGTTGCCCTTGGAAACCACTGCAGCAGAGGTAGGGCAGGCGTTGTTGGATTACGGCACTGTGATGAATCACAAGTTCGAGTACCATACCACAGAGGGACTGCAGCACTGCCGCACCGGTGTTCACAGTGTTGTCTTGAGATTAAAGGATGCGGTGTTCTTGGAAGATGTTCCAGAGGTGGTGGGAGTGAGGGGTGTGCCGGCGCTTCTGGTGATTGCGGACAGGGCACCCCGTTGCTTTAATTGTCAAACGCGTGGCCACGTTCGTAGGTTTTGCCCGAAAGTGTATTGTGCGTCGTGTCGGGTAGCAATGCCCAGAGATACTCTGTGCCATCATCTGCGGGGAAGAGGGAATCCAGAAGTGCACCAGAGTGGCGGGGGCACCGAGCGGAAGGATGAGGGAGCCACGGTGGATGCTGAACCTGTGGTCCAAGCTGTTTCAGAGGTTCGGAACGAGGTACCTGGTCAGAGCTCGCTGGTTCAGTGTCGAAGTCAGGAAGAATGGACGGTTCAAGGAAGAGGGAAGAGGTCGAAGAAGCGTCCCCGTATGGCCACCTCCCCGTGTACACAAAAGGCGAAGATATGTGGCCATGACGTGGACGAGAGTGAAGAGGGTGAAGACAGTAATGCAGTGCTAGGTGAAAGTGGTGGTGGTGGTGAAATGGATCAAGAAGAGGAAGGAGTCCCTACAGTGGGAGCCGAGGTGGAAGTGGTGCTGGATCATTGTGTCCAGTTGGAGTTAGGTTAAGACGGGGGATGGACTTGCTGATTTGGGGCTTGGTTGCGTTTTATAAGTTGTAATGGCACAATCTCGTTGATGTTGTTATGGGAAGTAAGCTTCAGATTAGGTTAGGTCGTAATTTTAAGTAGTCTTAGGTTTGTAGATGGAGCGCATGACACAAGGTCTATAGGCTCTAGTAAATAAAATCACAATCACAATCAAACGAAGCTTCAACAATCAGCAAGAGGGCAAGCGGGCTCATTCTTGCCACGGTAGCAAAGAAAAAGAGCATGGAAATAAGATGAGGGTACTTGTACACAGTGACATACTGTGGGATTTGTTATTGTTATTGTTATTGTGTTGTTGTTGTTGGTTGCTGTTAGAATTAAGATTAAGTTAAAAGTGTACTTAGGCATAAGAAAAGGGCGAATGGCTATGGGCCAAGGCTCTTGTAAATAAATTCAAATTCAAGAAAAAGAGCGAGTGGCCGATAATGAAATGGATATGCGCTCTAGCAATTAGAAACAAACACTATTGCTTCAATAATGCTGACTATTAGAGCCGAGTTGAATCAGCGGGAGTAGGGGAACAACTATAGTAGCAATTAATATATAATCATACCTGATTTCATATCTGTGCTCACGATCCGTAGTTTGTTTCCTATTGTCTCCTGCAAAATTGTGCCTCTCATCGTCGTTGGGCAGATAATTCAATTTGGTTTCGTGTTCCGTAAAAAAGACTAAACCTTTGCAATAAAAGGCACCCTGTCTCTTAGTGAGCCAGTAATGATAACTTTAATCGGGCCATGGCCCATAGCAGTACGTCCAGCTACAGAATCTCCACGCTCAAGACAAACTCCAACAAGATTACCAATAATAGCCAAAATAGCACAGCCTGACTTAGTGAGCCATAATTCAGAATTTGTTTATTGGGGCCAGGGCCCGAAGCCAAGCGCCCATATGCATTAAGTAAGGAAACTAACTCACTCTAATACAAGCCCATATCATGTGAGCTAGATTGATTGATTGATTGATTAGATTTATTTACCCGGGGAGCATGGACACGTAGTCATGCGCTCCCTGCCACCCTAATACAAAAATAAACACTTAGCATACATCGACACAATGCACATTACATTTAACTATACCTCCACATGATATATCACTACAGCATACACCATCATTATACATCACCACGAAACCACGCACCTCCTATCCCAATTGTACTCTCAACGGACATACACTATTCATCACGTCCTGGCAGGACGCATGAGAAAGGAGGAAATCATACTTACAACCTGACACCAACTTCATGCACAAACCGGACCACCTTTCTGAGGCACTCTTGAGAAACGCGTAAATTTTGGCTAGAATCCAGATCGCCGATGACTGGCTGGGTCCGCATGCCACACAGCAATGCCACCCGTTGAGTCTGGAATGCCTCGCACCCAAACAACAAAAGGTGTTCACGGGTGAAGTCCACCAGGCAGACACCACAAAGAGGCGAATCTACCCACACCAAACGAAACTGATGAGCCTGCAACAGTGAGTGCCCAGTGCGTAGACGTGAAAGGACTCTCGCATCCGTTCTTATGAACTTATCAAGAGCTAGGGACCGTCAGCATACCGGCTGGATCTAGAACAACCCTTTCCTAGTTACAGAGGTGTGCCACTCTTCATTCCACTTTCTCATGAACTCCGTGGCAATCAACACATGTCATGATCGTGGTGACCACAAAATCTGCATGCTTTCCACCTCTGAGGTCCTTACAGACCTGGCGAGGCCATCAGCTTGCTCATTGCCCGAAAGGCCAGGATGTCCACGGACCCATTCTACCGTCAACACACAGTACGGAATAGCAGCTCGCAGATTCCTACAGATTGAGTAAGTCATGGGGTCCGCCAAATCTAAAGAGGAAACGGCCCACCACAGAACAGCCAGCGCTGACTGCGAGTCAGTGTAAATCCTGACCACAGGCAATCCCAGATCCATGACTTCATCAAGGGCGAAATCGCACACAATTCGTACATTGTGCTGGACGACACACAAGTCAGCCGGAATGAATGAAACACTTTGAGGGATGGAATGGCGACACCAACTCCACCTGTCCCTGAGTCTCGAAAGAAAGAGGCGTCACAGAATACATCACAACACATCTCATTTGCGCCCTTCCCCCAGTCACAGATGACAACACAGGCAGAAGACTCGGACACCAAGTCCACGGACTAAATGGGCATGCCACAGCAACATTCACAGGAGAAAATGAGGCTACCTCCAACATGAGAGTGGCACCAACGCCAGGAGCACCCAACAAGGAGCGTGGAACCGGACCTAAACAAAGGTAATCCCGGAGTACTCTACCTACTGGATCACACGGCCCCCTACCAATATTCCTGACACACAGAGCAACGAGCAGCTTCCTAACGTGAACATGCAGAGGTGCCTGGCAACTCTCCGTCAACAGAGCCTGTACTGGCGTGCTGACCAGACATCCCTTGACTATCCTTAGACAGTTGTTAACAACCTGCAGATAACGCTAGTGACATTGACGCAAGCATAGCAAATGAAGGTGATAATCCATCACCGCCCAGACAAACGTCTTATAGACTGACAGGAGCGATCCCCTCCTGACCCCTTTAATTTTAACAAGACGCTTAAAGACTGATGTTGGCACCCGAATCCTGTCTTTCAGCCAGTTCGTGTGAGTTGTCCATTCTAGACGTTCATCAAGCTTGACCCCAAGATATTTGACCATGGGTGCCTGGGCGACAACCGTGCCATCAACAACAACTGTCGCCTGAGACCTCTGCCTCTTCATGGACCTGGAAAACACAACCAACTCGGTCTTGGCCGGTGCTAGTAACAGGCCTCTCTCAGACAAACGGTGTGAGGCCAGATCTATAGGCCTCTGAGCACACTGACAACAAACGGCCGCATCTTCACCCTCAAACCACAATGCAATGTCGTCCATAGCACACGACATTGGCCCGAAGCTGAACATGGCCTGTACGCAGACGTGACAACAGGCCCGCATCCCTACGGGAAAACCGATTCAGGAGTTGTGGGGCAGCCACCGAAGGATGGAGCGCAAAAAGCCGCCTTCCCGTCTCACTAGCGACCCAGGCGGCCGCCCAGTCACCTCGAAAGACCTTGCTCACAGCAGGACGCAAGTCGCGAGGGCCGAGAGCAATGCAAAGTTCCGTGCATCCACCCCCTGACCCCCGGCGGGCCATAGCGTCTGCTTGCTCATTCCCGAATACACCAGAATGCCCCCTGACCCAACCAATCGACACACTCACTCCCTGGAGGCTCAACGTGAACAGCTTCCACCCAATTTCCCAAGCAATCGGGTGCGAACAATGCACAGAACGGAAACAGCTCCTGAGGAATCCAAGCCCCGCCAGGGAATCTGTCAGCACACAGAAGTCTGGGAACAAAAGGCTATCCCCCACATCAAGGGCCACCGATATTGCCGCAAGCTCGCCCACAAAAGCGACGGGAGGCCTCTCACCTTTTTACACCTGTCAACAATTAAGCTGTGATAACAATTAAATCTAATTTACTTTGCGGCAACACACTAGCGTTTGTCTAGAGTATGTGCACAAAGCTGATTCGCTTTACTCATCTTGACACACGCTAGTGGGTCGCCGCCAAGTAGACGGTTTATTGTTGGTTGGAGCTTAATTGTTAGGGCCTTATGGCCTTAGGGCTTCGGGCAGATGACCAGGAGTGGTTAACGCTCGTTAAACCCTTTGAAACCCTTTGAATTGTTAGAGCGGAATTGTTAGAGTGTAATTGCTGTCAGATGGCGGCTCACTAGCAGACTGTGTCTTTTAACTGAAACCAACTTATACGTGATTTCAGCATACTGGTGTAAATTCCCCATGCGGTAGAAATCTTTCCAAATCGTCTGAATCAGGTGTCTTGGGTCCAATAACAAAGAAAAACTCAACACGAAAATGTGGGAACGTGTCTTTCATGAAGAGAAAGTGTCCTCAATAATGTTGATTTGTGTTACTGGTGACTAGTAACTAGTCCGCAGGCTCCACGTTAATTCTCATACGGTATAACGACACGTCTACAGTTCATTAGGGACAGTTGCCAGATCTAAATTTCGGCAGACAGGTAAAGCGTCATATGAGGAAGTGCCTTTTTCTAAAATGGGGGTTGCAGCTAAAAGCACGTGGTTCTGAAGTGGCTCGTAAGTGCAAAAGTATTGTTGTAACCATTGTTTGTATTGTCATCCAACAGTAGATTTTAACATGCTTAAGTGTTACACGATTAGCGTTTCAGTACCTAATTGCCAGAATTCATTGTTGTTGCAAATAGGTCAACAGCAGTGGCGTGTGCGAAGCCTTTGAGTCCATGGACTTGGTGCCACGAGCTGCATGCAGTGTTCTTGTCTCAGCCTACTGAATGCGATATTTTCTGTGATGCTTCATTTCATCCAGAGACGTGTGTGGGTGGCATTGGGGTTGTCATTCCCTCCTTGAAAGTTGAGTGTATGCGCGTGATCCACGACGCGACGTCTAGCACTATGTGTGAATTAGCGGCGATCTCTGTAGCACTGGATGTTGCGCAAGACACGAGTCTTCCCTCCTTTGCGATTGTGACAGACTCCCAAGCGGCCTGCGGGCTTCTACGCCGCTCGTGGGACAGCTTGGCTGTTGAAGACCCAATCTTTATTAATAAAATCGAGTTGTCGCGTCAGATGGACGCAACGAGACGGCCACACGACGGCCGACGGCCGCAAGTAAACACCCGGATCAACAGTCGTAGCGCCATCTCTTGATAGTCAACGCAAGAGAACGAAGCAATATGCACGCCCGTGATGTAGTGGGCTATACTTGCGTGAATGTAGCACGAACCGTTGTTTCAGCATCTACGGCAGCTATCGTTCGACGCCTACAGTTGTTATTTACGACAAGTCAGTTCAAGCTGTATGGATTTGTTAGCAGTTGTGTTGTAAACAAAAGACAGCATCTAATTTTTAAGTTTAAAAAGAAGCAATCGGGATTTTGAGTACGAAACTGCTCGGTGTTTTAGAAAAAAAATGCTTGGCTATTTCAGTGACTTGAGTGATCAACGTGGTAGCCTAACTGCATAGCGTTATGGTCATGGTTATAACTACATAGCGTTATGTCATGGTTATGTTCTGTATGACTTTGTAATCTGAATAAAGTTTTTAATTCGTAATCACATCATCACTACTCAGTACTCACGCGTTGGTTGCATAGTGCAAGTGCAAGCGATGCGAAGCCAAAAGATGCTTTAATCATCAACACACGGGTTTTCCTTTTATTCATTTTTCAAAACATAGCTGTTCCCATGGCTTAACATATGTATTTTGTTCTTTAAGGCTTAATAGAAACAAAGGTGTTTATTTCCATTTTGCCCCCACCTCGGCCCCACGTTACTAAGGGAGACGACTGATGACTTTTTTATTATTTCTTTTTGCCCTTTTCCCCGTTTGGCAGTAAATTAGTCCGACGGCCAGATTTTTATAGCCAATCAGTTCTTTTTTATTTACTTATACCCCGTTTGGCGTGTGACGTTACAAATTAGTAGCTCCCAATATGCCGCTAACGAAGAATATGCCGATGTCTGGGGTCTGTGTCATCATCATATTCCTCCGCATTTTCCGAATCCCGCAACCCAGCATCAGAAAATGGTTCTCCATCCGC
>JAHWFP010237890.1:0-22961 GCA_023313725.1 Lithobius niger | reverse complement strand
GTTTGACATACAAGTCCAAAAGGCAACGTAAATAGGTTTGCATCCGTATTTATTTAATCCAGTTCAAGCCCAATTGGCTTTCCGCCCCGTTTAACCTTGTTGCTAATTCGCTCATTGCAAATGTCAGCGCCCATGAACGTTAAGACAACACTGCTTGAATAAGATAAACTAGGATAACGATGCCACTTCAGTTTATTCTTAGTGAAAAAGGGAAATAGAAGCTTGTGGATTCTGGAGATTTGTACATCAAAGATAAGGGAACTGATGCAAAAATATTCTGGAAATAAGACCAAGCACGCAAGTGTCGTGCACGAATCCACACAGGTGCAGAAAACATTGTGGCATTTGTGGGCGATCACCTCTACTTGAGCGTGTACCTTTACTCCTCTTGAACCAAGGCACCTCCAAGATGGGAGTAGAACCAAATGAAAGATAATTAAATTGCGCTTCACTTAGGCCTATTTTTGTCGCTGCAACTTGATTTATGCCACTCAAATACACGAAAAAACTACAAAAATTACTGTTAAAAAGCTAATACCTGTTTAAAAAAAAAGTAAAAAAATAAATTAATTAAATTAATAAAAAAATGTGAAGCGCAATTACCCACACGTTCAATTTTCTGACGAGCTATTTTCCCGACGATCAATTTTCATGCGAGCAATTTTTCTTAGCGAGCAATTGTCCGTGAGCAATTTTCCGGGGTGCAATTTTCGGCGAGCAATTTACCGGCCACGCTAGTATCACAGTCATCTTTCGATTTTTCGAATATTTCAACTTTCAACTGCAATTCTGACGTTTCTAATTTAGGTGGATGACTCCAATTAGATTCATTCGAAAGGTGGGAATATCTTCTTTTCATCAAGGGTAATTAAAAGGGTCTATCATTGGTAGGCACCGACCTAGGCCCTTTTTACTAGGAGCTGGTGTCACAGTCACCGTTTGATTTTTCGCTTACTGTCGACTTTCAACTGCTATTCTGATGATTCTAATTTAGTTGGACGACTCCAATTAAATTCATTCGAAAGAAGACATCCCTACCCTTCGAATGAACCTATTTGGAGTCATCCACCTGAATTACAAAGGTCGGAATGGCAGTTTAAAGTTGAAAATGAGCGAAAAATCGAACGGTGACTATGATACCAGCCCCCAGTAAAAAGGGCGTAGCTCGGTCCCTAACAATGATAAAGCCTTTTATTTACTCTTGATGCAAAGAAGACATTCCCACCTTTCGAAAGAATCTAATTGGAGCCCAACACCAAAATTAGACACTTTGCAACAGCTGTTGTGAGTTAAAAATGAGCGAAAATTTGAACGGTGGCTGTGATACCAGCCACTAGTAAAATGGGCGTAGCTCGGTTCCTAACAATGATAGACCCTTTTAATTACCCTTGATGCAAAGAATACATTCCCATATTTTGAGTGAATCTAATTGGAGTCATCCACATAAATTAGAAACGTCACAATTGCAGTTGAAAGTTGAAAATGAATGAAAAATCGAACGGTGACTGTGATACCAGCCCCCAATGAAACGGACATAGCTCCGTCCCTAGCACAGATAGACCCTTTTATTTACCCTTTATGCAATGAATTAAACTGGAGTTGTCCACCTGCATTATACACGTCAGAATAGCAGTTGAAAGTTGAAAATGATCCACCACCATTGATGGCGGAGATGTGCCGGATGCAAGTGGATGTGACTCGGTAACGGTTCAGTGTACATGGAAAATGATTAGACCCTTTCCTTTGGGAAATTTAATTCTCTTTAACTTTGCTCTCTTGAAATTTTCTTGTAGAAGGAGATAAATTGGAAAAAGAACATTTTGCCGGCCCCCAGCCAGGCCGGTTAAAAATGGTTTCTTTGTGCCTAAAACATACTTAACCTGATAATTTAGCATTACATTCCTCGAATGTGATTGTTCCCCTGGAGGTTTCTTCTGCTGTGCAGCCGCCTGCTTGCATACCCCTGCTGCGCATGTGCGCGGCAGTCCTCCCTTATAAAAGCGACAGCGTGCACGCTATTGGCATTCATTTTACTCTCAATATGTCAGGCGGTGACTCGAGAGGGGAGGCAGGGCGGGAGTAGGTTAAGTATGTTTTAGGCACAAAGAAACCATTTTTAGCTGGCCTGGCTGGGGGCCGGCAAAATGTTCTTTCTTTGTTGCCAAAACATCTTAACCTGATAATTTAGCATTATCAGTTGACCTCGTCAAGTTTGGTGGCGGGCACCGTCCTGACGAGCGCCCCGGGATGCAAGCAGGCTGTTCCCCGAAAAGTTGTTGAAAACTTCGCACTTTGATCAGAACAGGTTATGAATGTCGAAGTTTGGTTACTTGTCCTGTACACTGGTTGGCTTGTTTCCATCGTGAACGTTTAGCTACCATCGTGGTTGGCTTGCTTCTGCTTCGTTCTGAGTGCTTAAGGGGGATTGACTAATGTACAGGTAGCAACAATAGGTCGCAGCTGGTGTAGTCCGTTTACGTACACGATCTTTGCGTCAGGTTGTGGTTCCAAATGTTAGAATGCGAGTTAGTGAGGAGGAGAAGTTTGTTTCTTCCTTCTCTTCAGTTTTACTTTTTTCTGTTTTTTTTTTTTAAATTGGACAATGGAAGGACTCGGGTGGTTGTAACACGTCAAGAAGTCAGTCGTTTCAACTTAATCGAGCGGGGTAAGCAGAGTTGCGGAGGTCTTCGAAAATTTTGAAGAAAACCCTGTGTTGGTTTTAGTCGGGGCGATGGATTTTCCATCGAGTCAAATGGCCGAAGGGAATGGATGAGTGAAGGGCACCGTCGGCTGAAGGGCTTGTTTTTATGAAGGATAGAATTTCCGTGTTGGGATTCAGCCAGGCTGGGAAGAAAAGGCGAAGTCTTGCGTCAACTGCAAGGTAGGACGCCGGCTGGAAGGCAGGAGAGGAGCTGCGGTGGTCAGGAGTTGCGGCTCGGTCCTGCTGGATGCGTTGGTCGGGGAGCAATTTGGATCGGGCCGAAAGGGCTGATGGTTTCTCGGCCGAAAGTGGGAGATAACTTTCGGACGGATTGGCGGCGCTGTGCGGAGTGGGCAGAGGCCGGGCCTCGGCGTCCCAAGGACTAGTGCAGGACCACGTCGAGGCAAGGCGGCAGCCGAAAGATCAAAATCCCGATGAAAGAGGACCACAGTTGGGATCGTGCTTGGATGGTTGGCGAACTGGCAAGCATGTAGGAAAAGCCGCACAGATCATGGATGGGAAGTGGCACAATGCAGTGTCGTCGGTGGTCACCTGGCATGGGCATCCGTTAAGGTGGCGGGCGTGCGAAAGACAGGAAACGGGAAGGGGACAAACCGTCTGCGGGACCAATCTGATTGGTTAGTGGACGATGAAAGACGGGAGGACAGGTGGAGAGAGGAGCTCCCAGATGAGTGGGCTTTCATCTAGTTTAGGACGGAATCATAACCGGGAGGCGGATGAAAGACGTGGAGCGGGGAAAGAGGCTTTCAGCTTAACGAGCCTCCATCTTGGACCGGGATGGCATCCAACTGTAAGGCGGACGGGAGACGTGGAGCCAGGGAAGCGGCAACAACGTCATCAAGACCTGAGGGGCGGGCATCGTTGACAACACATGGCGACATCCCAGAAGAGGTCGGAAGACAAACAGTTGAGGGAGAGGTCGGGTTTGGGCCACGGTAGCAGATGGTCGGACGAAAGACGCTTAAAGCTTGGTCGGCATCGGAATCCCACGACGACGCACTGGCGGCGGAGGGCCGGAAAGCGAGCCAAGGAGGCAAGGGGGAGCAGGACCGGCACAGGGTGCAACAACGGGCGGTGGGCACGATGTGGAGGCCGGTAGAGATCGGGATCCCAAGGCGTCGTCCTAGAGGAGAGGCCGCAGGGAAGATAGGTCGGACGAAAGACATTTAGTCCTAGCAGTTGCGGAAGTTCTGGTCGATGTCGGTCGGGCCTGGGAGATGGGCGAAGACAGACCAGGTATTGGCATCAGAGAAGTCGGGCGGCCTGCAAGAATCCGCGGACGAGAGTCCGAAGAAGGACGTTCGAAAGACAGCCGACAGAACGATCCGTAATAGTGGCATGAGACAAAGAGATGGTGAGGCCATGGTTCCAACCAAAAGGCAGGAGTGAAGCACCAGCCTGGACTAACGGAAGGTGGAGCGGTCCCGGGAACAACAAGAAGGAGCCCACGATGTTTTCGGACGAAGGAGAAGAACTGGCAGAGATAAGCGGCCGCCCGGCCGGCAGCTTAGGACCAAGAGACGGCAGGCTCACATAGTCGTCATTCGTAAGTGCTTAGAGTGAGGAACGGCAGTTTGGCAGATCTTCGTCAAGGTTCAAAATGGCAATCTCCCGGGCGAGGCGGGTGAAAGACGAGTTGCTTGGAGCGAGGAACGCTGGCTCGGTAGATCATCATCATGGTGCGGGATGGAAACACCCGAACAGAGCGAGTGAAAGACGAATGAGCGTCAGGAGCGAGGAATGCAGGCTTGGCCGACTTTCAACATGGTGCAGAGCGGCAACATCTGGGTAAGGCGTACATGGGGCAAGAAGTTCAGACTCGGTTGGGCTTCCTTATGAAATCGGCCGGCGGACCAAATCCAAGACGGCCGAAGAGGCGGGAGCTTGCGAGATCATCAGCATAATACGTGACAGCTACGGCATCAGCGAAGCGGACGGAAGACGGCGAGGGAGCCGGAAGCGGCGGCCGTCGATGGACGATCTAGTACACATCTTCTTTCACGGCAGCATTGCAGAGACGTGGAGCCTCAATGTCGTGGCGGGAGAGGCGAGAGGCTTGAGCAACAACCCAGACTCGACAGCGGCGTCCCGGCTATGGGCAGACCGGAGACGGGCCGAAGAGTTTAGCGTGCGGTGCGGAAGCCATGGTGACGGGATCCAGACGGCAGCGCCTGAGCCGGGGGAATGGCATCAGCGAGGCGGACGAAAGATGGCGAGGGAGCCGGAGGCAGGGGCCGTCGATGGACGATCCAGTCCACAACGGCTTCCACGGCTGGCCTAGTGAGACGTGGAGCTTCAAATGTCGAAGGTGAGAGAGGCGAGAGGCCGGAGCAATAATTCTGACTCGATGGTGACGTCCTGGCTATGGGCAGACCGGAGACGGGCCGGGAGTGGAGCGTGCGGAAGAGAGGCGGACGTAAAACAGCGTGGGAGCCAGAGGCAGGGGCTGTTGATGGATGGTCCAGACCAGATCACAACGACTTCCACGGCTGGCCCAGTGAGACGTGGAGCTTCAATGTCGAGGTGGGAGAGACGAGAGGCCGAAGCAACAACTCCGACTCGACGGCAACGTCCCGGCTATGGGGAGACGGGCCGAAGAGCGTGTCGTGCGGAGGCGGGAGCCACAGTAACGGGACCTCAATGGTGGCGTCAGAGCTGGAGGGCGAACAACTTCTGTCTTGGTTCTTCACTCAAAACGTGGGATTTAGCCACGAATGAGACGAGCAGCAGTAGACAGCGACGGTTGACTTGATTTTCACTCGAGACGTGGGGTCAGCCACGGTCGAGACAAGCGGCAGGAGGTGCATATGGCTTCCGTCTTGGTTCTTCACTCAAAACGTGGGGTTTAGCCACGAATGAGACGAGCAGCAGTGGACAGCAACTGTTATCTTGATTTTCGTTCGAGACGTGGGGTTAGCCACGGTCGAGATAAGCAGCAGGAGGTGCAAACGGCGTCCGTCTTGGTTCACTCAAACGTGGGTTTAGGCCACAAAAGAGACTAGCAGATAGCTTCCAACTTGACTCTTCACCCAAAGTGTGGGTTTTAAGCCACGAATGAGACGAGCAGCAGTGTAGGACAGCAACTGTTGTCTTGATTTTCACTCGAGACGTGGGGTTAGCCACGGTCGAGACAAGCAACAAGACGTGCAAACGGCGTCCGTCTTGGTTCACTCAAACGTGAGTTTTAGCCACGAGTGAGATGAGCAGCAGTTGACAGCAACAGGTGACTTGATTTTCACTCGAGACGTGAGGTCAGCCACGGACGAGACAAGCAGCAAGAGGTGTAGACGACTTCGGCCTTGGTTGTTTACACAAAAAACTGTGGGATTAGCCACGAGCGAGATGAGCAGCAGTGGACAGCAATTGTTGACTTGATATTCACTCGATGCTTGGAGTGAGCCACAGTCGAGACCAGCGGTAGTGTAGACGGCAGACGAACGGCAGAAAACTGTTGCTAGGAGACAAGCTGTGAAGAACTGGAACAGTCTTGGCTCCTCACTCGAATGACGTTTAAAGTCTTGACCCAGTTGTTTGAAACTTGATCGAGGTGACATCATGTAATTAAAACTCGGTAGCAAATTCTATCGTTGTTGGAATCAATCAAAACTGAAACGGGAGTCAGACGGTTGCCAGCAACACGTCACATCCAGGAATGTGGTTCGGGACACGGCTGAAAGGACTAGAGCTCCGTTGAAGCGTGTCGGTGGAAGGGTGGAGGCCGGTAGAGGGAGCGTCATCCGACCGAAAGCTAGGGAAGCAGTAGGCGCGGGTGCAGCCAGCCGGAACGGCGATGAGCGTCTTACGGACAAGGTTGGCATAGACAGCTTGCGTCCGGACTTCGGCAGTCGTTGGCGGCAACTCGGCGAAGGGAGTCTTGAACCGGACGAAAGAAACGGCAGGGATCTGATCGACGGCGTCGTGGTCGATGGTGAGATCCAACGGTTGCCAAAGGTGAAAGCGGTCGTCTGCGGACAAAGGTTGGTGTTGACAGCTTGCGTCCGGACTTCGGCAGTCGCTAGCGGCAACTCGGGCGAAGAGTCATGAACTGGATGAAAGAAACGGCAGGGATCAGACCGACGGCGTCATGGTCGACGGACGAAAAAGAGCAAGTGAAGCGAGGGCTTCGGATGCGGCGGCCATCTTCGGGAAGAATCCAATTTTTCGGGCGAAAGCGGGGAACTCCGGTGCGAGGTGGCGTGGAGACACCTCTGGAGGAAAATGAATGCCGATAGCGTGCATGCTGTCGCTTTTATAAGGGAGGACTGCCGCGCGCATGTGCAGCAGGGGTATGCAAGCAGGCGGCTGCACAGCAGAAGAAACCTCCAGGGGAACAATCACATTCGAGGAATGTAATGCTAAATTATCAGGTTAAGATGTTTTGGCAACAAAAAAACCGAAATTTGACACTAATTTCCGCCACTTTTCCAAAATGGCGGTGGTTTCTGGGGCTCCGATTTTTGCCTACTTTTGGTATATTATTCTACATACCTTAAACTACAAAAAACAGTCATAAAACGTTTTCTTGCAGTTTGTTTTGGGTTCAGTAAAAAATCAACTTATATTTACGCTACTAGTATCACTGAACCAGGTAAAGACCGCCAAGATAGCTAGCTACTTAGCTGGGCAGTATCATTAAAGCATTATTGATGCATCTTTCTCTCTATGAAAGGTGGACAATCATCCTTTAACTTTTAGTTTTCTTTTCTTCACTCCCCACCCCCCTTACATTTTCCACAATTTGAATTTCGCCTTCATAAGAAAATTACTTTTGAACGTATTGCATACATAAAGCATAGGCCTAAATTATTTTAAATATACTGATTTAAAATAATATTGCATATGCTACAATCATTTTAAAACAAAAAAAAAAACCAGCCAAATTTAACATTTTGCCTTGTAATTTCCAAACAATAAAATACAGCTGCTTGAGGTTTGGACCATTGGAAAGCTGGTGAATAAACCTTCAAATGTTGTATTCAAACGTCAAAATCGGTCGACAAGAAGTGAAAATATCTTCAATTTAGTTTATTAACAATCCGATCTCGGTTTTATCTACCGATCCGATTTCAGTAACTACGGAAAGATCGGTGAATATAAGGGATCGGCCCAGCCTTACAAAATATGCTTTTAGTTACTCACAGTAACAGACACATGTCTGCTAGTGAGGCCGGAAGAAAATAATGCATGCCTATTAGAGTTCGTTTGCGCACGAGTATTTTCAAAAACTGGACAGGCGGCGGCGGCGAGGCCCCAGAATGCAATGCGGCAACATGTAACAATAGGGCAACAATAGGTGAGGTGCACAAGAACGGATTGTGGCTCACTTTACTTTTACTTTTAATTTATTGCACGAGCCTACAGACCATCAGTCATACGCTCGACGCTAAAATCTTAACCTACAACTTAACCTCACTCGAACAAGTTGCAACGATGCTGGAGCACAGGGAAAGTAACATTGTTGTGGTGAGTTAGCATAGTCGGCTACAGATAGGTTGTTGAGAACCAAAATGAATTGTTCTTGGTTTTCGCTTAACCCCCAGTTGTAGAACCACTGCTATTCCTTAAGCCTAAAGCCAGACTTAAATTTATTTTAAAGTCCCACTTTATCATTTAAGTCGCAAAGGTAGTAAAGTCGTTCCTGGACTTAGGAGGCCGCCCGAAACAGTTGTGAAGACAACCCCCGAGTGACTTAAAGCTTAAAGCTTGCCCTTTAGCTTACTCTATCATACTCGGCAGCCGTGTGTATACAGGGGGCGGCAGAAAGGACGGAACATCCCAGGCAATTCCAGCTGATTGATACTAGAGCAGTGAAACCTTGCATGGTATGAAGGTGAATAGAGGCCCCGCGAATCATGTATTTAGCACTGACCTTGACATAGTCTTTCAAGGTCATCGAACATCTAACTTTTAAACCATGCTTTATAGAACCTATATGTTTAAATTTGAAACTTGTAGACATTGGGAAGGCATGACCAATGCAAAACATGGAACGAAAATCTGCTCATTCGTTTACGAGTTATGGGTATTACAATCATTATGCTGTCGTTCAGCTTGAGTGGCTTCCCTGCCAAACAGTTTCAAAAAAACGTGAAGTGGTCGTCAATAACGGGTAACGTCTTCTAGGGGAAGAGTAAACAAACAGCAGCTACCATGCCCACGACTCCACACATTACATTAGCCGAAGAAGGGGCCATTCTTTTGAACGCCAAGGTCAACAATTAAAAGGCCATACGGTGATAGCTTGTGTGTGGCTTCTCAACGACTTTTAAAGGTAGGGGATCAAAGGTAAGATAGATGTTCTTTTGTTTTCAGTTGTGTTTTCCATGCAATAGATGGCGCTAGTGTCAGATTGGCCATCAGTGCTAGGCATTCTGGGAACCTGGCGCACGCGTGAAGGCCAGGTGTGACAGCTAGTGCTATCTGCAACTTCTGTTGCAGCCGGCCTTCCCCACGCGACCGTTTAGTTTTGTGTCTATCGTTACTGCGAAGGAAATCCGGTTGTATCGCTTGTATCAAGAATTTATCCTATAAATACTTGCTTGTATATACCAGAGGCTGTATTTACGCTGCGTTAAAATTTACGTTCTACCTTAATATACGATCATTCATGTCTACTGTGTTTTTTAGTAAGCCAATCGTATCATAACAAACAGTACATCGGTTATTTTTGATCGTAGTGTAGCGGCATCATGGCATAGCCCAATGTACACATTACTTTTGAGTTTGAGCATTCAATTTACATTCACTTAGGCTAACGAATATGACTTCATTGAAATGGCCAATTTCAGAACATAAGGAGCGTGCAGCCATAGCTGATACTACTCTGGCGTTCAACTGAAATGAATCTTCGGTCTAGCGAGTGGGCGTTTTGGCTGCTCGTACGCGTTCCTCGTTGCGTCGAGTAATGCCGTCCGTCTCTTTTCCTCGACAATATTTAGCACTGCACGAAAAAGAACCCGCCGGGGTAGGACAGTTTGGATTCCATCAACTTCAACGTAGTACACAACCAAAAACCTGTTTGTATAGTTGGATGAGCAGAGACAGTTTACTGCTTGGTGGATAGTATTTTATCATAGGGATTTTTTCAAAAGTATTTTACCACCACATAGCGTACGCTGTTATCAGGGCAACCCTAGAATCACCGGCAGCAATTCAGTCAGGGGAACGAACAACAGAATTCCATTTTTTTATTGTTAAAAAAATTCCAATTTCGCTATCGCAACCCCAAATCCCCCCCCCCCCAAAAAAAAATTAAAAAAATCGCCCTCTTGCAATACTCTATCTCGGACCCAACGTTCAGAACTGTTCCTACATCATTCTTGGGAAAGTACTAAAGGATTACCTTTTTGCCACATATCTGCTATTTGATTTGATCCGATGAGTGTGGGTGGGGTGCCGGGCTGCGCTCGCCGCTCCCCTCCCCCGCCTCCTCCCCCTACACACAGTCATCCCTGGCTGTCACACCTAACTCCATGCAGGTGCAGTGCTAATTAAGATCAATCGAGTATACAAGGCCTAGTCCCTATGTACTCGTCGGCAATAATAAAAACTAATAAAGCACTATTCCGTTATCAATATGAATATACTCTATTATTTAACGAGAAATACAGAAAAAAATATTATATGAAGGATACTTATACATTTTAATTTTTTTTACCTTAGAAACAGTCACCTGCAAATTAAAAAAAAAGATAAGATACCGTCGGAAAAAAGGGCAAATAGCAAAACTGTCATCGGAAGATGCAAATAAAAGCAGGCTCATTTATGCATTTATAGGTCTAAATAAAAGGGGTAAATAAAAAAAAAAAGCAGTTCTTAATGAGCTTGGAAGGGAAAATCAGTATTGCGTTCCTCGAATAGAATTTCTTTTAGTGTTTTTTTATATTAATTTTAATTAATCTTCTTCATAATTCTATTTACCTAAAGGGCATTAAAAAATAAGATGGGGGGGGAGGGAGAGAAGGCAGTGAATGGTGTTACTGTTACAATGGATATGTTTCATTGGTGGTCCACATCCAGCGTTCTCTCTAAGAATTTCCAGAGGTGTATCGAAGACAAAATACTGTGTGTGGATTGGGATGGGAGGCAAATTTTGCTAAAATATATATATATATATATATATATATTTAGTCGATAGAATTTCAAGCCAGGTTTTCGTTTAAAATTTCGCCGTTGTGGGTTGTTTCCTTTACCGATATGTAACTTACACGTATTTGCTTATATTTTGTTTGTAAAATGTGTGTGGGGTGGGAGGGACGACAAAACCTGAACACACACAAGCCTATCGTTTTTACCAGATTTTCATAATATTGCTACTAGACGTTATAACATTTTTTATTGAATAACTCACGATTGCGTAGTTGTTTGTTTTCCTTTTGACATATATCTCAAAGTCTATCATATGAAATTTACTGTTGTTTATTACAATACCCTTATAGTGTCAATGTTTCAAAACCCGTTACTTATTTTGATGTTAATTTAAATCTACCTAATTGATTAGTAATATTTATATATTTACTATTGTTATTTATTAGTTATTATTTTCTTTTTTCCCGTTATATCCTGCATGCACATACTCAATTATGTCAGGTATTATTTTGTTTCAAACAATTCGTGCATAGCTTGTTTTTTTCAGCAGTGTTTTCGGCAGTGTTTTTCACACTGCTTTGTGAAATTATATGCGTGAATGTATTTTTACCAATTTATTTTGTTCTGTTTGCATGCTTCATGCTTTGCAGCCGTAATCCTGTAATGCCCTTTGGGCGCTTGGATTTATTTATTAAAGTTAAAGTATTAGCTACAGCTCATCTGTCTATGAGGGTGCAATTCAAATGATTGAATCCTAAAGAAGCTTTAGCAGCCTAAGGGCCGAGTGAGTATTTATGAATGGGGAGGGGAGCAAAGTTGGAATGGCTCTCCCCCTTCTAGACTCATGTAAAAAATCCTCCCCCCCCCCAACATCTCAATCTTGAATTCTGAAATTGTAAAAAAAAGTAAAAGAGAGAAAAGAATTTATGAAGAAAACTTAATCAATAATGTCAAAATCGACTGTAAACCATTCTTTCGTTATGTGAAAAGTAAGAACACTAGCCGTGACCGAGTGCCAGACTTAAGAAAGGCAGACTGTGGTTTAACTGCCACCAATACAGAAAAATGTGAAGTGGTTTGTCAGTATTTTGCAAGTGTTTTTACAAATGATGACGGGAACATACCCCCGTTACCGCCTTCCAACATTTGTATCCCGCCTTTAATTATAACTGAAGAAATGGTAAAAAATGCTATTGATAAGCTTAAGCCAGGGTCGGCTGCTGGGCCTGACAAGCTCCCGGGGGAGTTTTTATATCGTATTCAAAGTCAACTGATACCAATATTGGTAAAATTATTTAATGTAAACATCAATTCAGGTTATGTTCCACCAATTTGGCGTGAAGCCCTTGTAACTCCAATTCATAAAAGGGGTTGTCGTTCCTCTGCATGTAACTACAGGCCGATTAGCTTAACATCCCATCTTTCGAAAATCTTCGAAAGAATTTTATCGTGGCATATGATGAAATTCCTAACCCAATATGGTGTTTTTGAATGTACTCAACATGGGTTCCGAGCTGGGTTTTCAACCGTCACCAACCTGCTCGAATTCTATCACCAAGTTTTGACTTTTTTTGATTGCGGCCTACCAATCGACATCCTCTTTTTTTATTTGGAGAAGGCCTTTGATAAGGTTGGTCATTTGAAACTTTTGGCAAAAATGAAGGCTGTCGGCATTGTTGGTCCTATTGCTGACTGGGTGGCTCATTGGTTAAAAGATAGGAGGATGGCCGTTGTTTTGGATCAAGAACAGTCTACATGGTCTGTTATCACAAGTGGGTTGCCGCAAGGCTCCGTCCTAGCCCCATTACTTTTCTCAATTTTTATTAGAGATTTTTGTGATAGCGATTTCGGAATTAAATCAAAATATGCTGATGACACCAAAACAGCAGCAGCCCTCTATTCCATTCAAGATTACTCACGATCCCAGGATGTCATTGACCAAGCACTTAAATGGAGTATTGACTGGCAAATTCCGGTTAATGCAAAGAAGCTTGTATCACTCCATGTTGGGTTTAATAACCCTTTAATACAGTATTATTTTGGGGATGAGCCAATTTCTCCGGCCCCATTCACTAGTGACCTTGGCATAATTATAGACGATCGCTTCTGTTTTGACAAGCACTCAGAGTCCATTGTCGGGAAAGCAAACTCGTTATGTTTTATGTTTCTTCGCACCTTCACTAGTCGAAATGCGAATGTTATGATAACCTGGTTTAAGGCCATGACCCGCCCTATTCTTGAATATGGTGTTCCTTTTTGGGAACCTTTGTATAAAAAAGATAGAGTCATGATTGAGAAAGTCCAGCGCCGATTTACAAAAAGAATAACCGAAATTGCTAATTTAAGTTACTCGGAAAGGCTGCAAATTTTGAGGCTCTCCTCATTAACTTGGAGGAGAAAGAGGGGATGCCTCATTTTTATGTATAAATTACTAAATGGTCATATCGGTTTACCTAATTATTTCTTTGAGCTTTTCCGTACTAACATGAACACCCGGGGATCATCCTTAAAATTGAAAGTTGGTAATCCTCATTTGAATGCTGTGAGGAATTCTTTCGCCTATAGGCACATAGGATTATGGAACTCACTCCCAGAATCTATTGTTACAGCCACGTCTGTTACAGGTTTGAAGCATTTGGTTGACAAACATTTTCATGGCGAAATGTTCTCATTTGATGACTGAAAATGATATTTGTAGTATTTGATGAAAATTGATTTCTGTGGTTTGCACCTATTGCTTGGATTTGGAGGTTTACATATGGATTATTTCTATAGGAGTATTTTGAGTTTGAACTAAAAATGGAATTATATGAAGACCTTCCCCCATCCTTAAAGATTGATGAAAGTTATTTTTGCAGGTTTTCCACTCAAATATTTCTATACTAGACTAATGAACTTGGAGTATTTTTAAAACCGGAACCACTCACTGTTTGTTATATTTATAAGAATAATTATTTTTGTTGAGATATTGTATATTTTTCTATTTGCATGCTATGCCGCATTCCTTTAAAAGGAAACTGGCATCTATGTTGAACAAATAAATAAATAAAAACACACAAACTTAGGCTTGGTTTACCGTGAAGAAAACTTGATGGAAGCCATGTATATTTTGATAAATCTGGAGATTAACTTTTTATTACCACGAAATATACATTACCTCATTTTTACATTAGCAATTTCCCCCCTTGCTGGAGCCCTTTTTTTCCGTAGAATAAAGTTGTCTTCCCTGCCGAGCTCGTACCCATTGCACATGTCCGGAACTGGGTCTGCTTGTATAAGCGGAACGCAGCGGATCACAATAATCTTTCTTCTTAGGGCAGCTACCGTGTGTGGTTGCTCCTGAAGTCCTTATACCACGTTCCGGTCCAGGAGTTCCGCCAAACCTGTTTAGTTCCATGGATTCACTTGTTCTTCTGGCTGCTGCATGACTTGTCGCATGATTCCGTGTTCGTGCCCTCTTCTCCTCCTGTGACTTATGATTCTACTACTAGCCGGTCCGGTGAGCGTTCCGTTCCTTCAGCTTTATTCCCTGCCCGTTCTGTTCACCTTTCCCGGGCTGCCCCGGCCTGGCGTGTTGGCCGGCCCGTCTCTGGTAAGCCATCCTGGACATGGTGCTTCGCCCGCCGTGCCCTCCGCCATCAGCAGTTGTTCCGGCGTTGCTTTCCTGCTTCCCGGAATGTGAATTGCGGAGCTCCTTTCGACATGCAGACCTTAGACGTGGTCTCCTTCGTCCCATATTGCCACCTGCAGTGATCTCAAGTCCTCTGGGGGCACCGGTTCAGCGCTGTCCGGCATAACAGGCCTCAGCTTCTATGCGCCTCCCTGTGCCCGTTCCGACATTCCGGCGCACGTTCTGCATTCCATCTGCCAATCCTGTTGGCTGTTGCTCTCCGGACATTCCGCAACTTCCAAACCTGTTTTGTTGGGACTTCGTCTACCTCGCCTGCGACTGATCCTTCCAGCCTCTGCTATCTTGAACTAGCATCCGTCAGTAGTTTTAATTTCGAACATTCCCCGGCACATTCCGGTCTTCGTTCGCCCGACTTTCTCCCGTTCTTCTTTTCAAACGTTCCGTGGTATCACTCCACTTCCAGCTGGTGATTCCTTCGCATTGTCCTGCTCTCCGAAGCTCGGTCCTTCTTCCCGACTGGATTATGTTCCCTGTACGTGGACATTAACTCTACCCATCTCTCCGTGATGCTACGCTCCACCTGGATTGAACGGGAACGCGAATGTCCCCTTCCGCCCATGTTTTCTCGCCCAACAAGTATCTCTGCGGTGTTACGTTCCGCCTGGATCGGATGGAACGCCAATGGTTTCTTTCTTTTCTGACGCAATATATTGTGAATACCTTGTTTGCTCATAGGTGACTGTGTACAAAGGTTCTCCAGCCAAAGAAGATGTCTTTCAACTATTTCCCCCCCCCCAAAAAAAAGGAGAGAAAATAAAACACAAACACATCATGAAGAAAATAAAAAAGAAAACAGGACACACTCGCCAGAGTGTTTCTATTTTTCGATTCAGAACGGTTTGGCTTTCATCGAGACGCCACCATTTCGTCCATTCCGTCCTTCCTGTCCAACATGATGTTCCATTCCGTTCTTCCCTCTACACGGGGGTCTACGGACGACAGCCCGGTGTTTGCATCTTGATTCATAGGTATGTGGAACAGGTATTGGACGGGGGGAGGGCGGGGAGGGGGGACCTCGGCTATTGTTGGCCAAAACATGATCTCCAAAGGTGTCCATCCGTCCATTCCGACCCATTCTTCCCCTACGTTTCGTTACTTCCATCCTTCTACGTTTCTCTATATTACACCTTTGTCTACATACACTAATGTAGCAGTACGTCGGTTGGCGATCCTAGTGTCCAGTCTGTTACTGCAACTGTTCTTGTGAATCTGCAGCTGTCTTCTCCGTCCAGGGACAAGCAACTCCCACATTCCGTTTTCTGCCCCCCGCCCCTTTTTTTCACACAGGTATCAACGTGGTTTTCGACGCTGACTCGGCTTAGGAAAGGCCCGACCGCTTCTTCCTTCTTGTCAAGCCTGCTGCGACTTCACAACATCGCCATTCCTGGTATTTGCCTGTGTTCCTCTCGTCCACAATTGGATTTGCACCCTTTCCTTATTTTCGTAGCTCAGGCGTACAGTTCATCTTTACTGTCCTTTCTGAGCACCTTCGGTGCATGCTTAGGCCATCCACCGCTCTACTGGGCTTTCCTCGCTTGCCTTTCTGGCTGGCCGTTCCACGAGCCGTTCCTATCGTCCATTCGGCTGGGTCTTTGTCCCCGCTCCGCGATCTTCTCCCTCTTCTGACATGCAGTGTTACACTCATCCGTCTTTCCTCTACCTGCTTGCCGATCATTTCTGCCCTGATCTGGTAGCGGCGCTGCGGTATCACCGTAACTGCCACGTTTCCCGCTTTGTACCAGCCACCACTAGGATCCCCGTGTCGGCCACCTCGTGTTTTGGCGCGAAGCCTTTCCGGTACTTTGTGTGCATTATTCGTCTGGTCTTTAACGTATTCTTCATTATTACTAGCCAATGTCATCAAACTCTTTTTCTACCAAGAAACCTCCCGTTTCGACTCCCAATGTCCCTGCGCCTTTCGCTTTTGGTTGCATTATAGTCACCGGATTAATTGAACATTTTGATCCTCACTCTATCTGTCAGAATCATCGACAGTACATCGGTTCTACTCTGCTCTGCAGCATTTGCACTCTTAGCTACGCACTGAACGCTATACAAACGTCAAAGAGCTGCTGGGCGATCCGGATCCTGTTCTTCCCCAACTGTCTCCACTGGGCTCCCATAAGGAATGTCCCGTTGCCCCCCCCCCCCCGTCTCTTCACCCGTGATTCTGCAACGCAATCACGTTCTCTTCCCATCTCCTGTACGTTCCGACTTTGTGCCTTCCACAGCAGGCCCTTCTGGAGTTTGCCCTACGCGCTTTAATCCGCCTTCAAGCCTTCCGCTACTGACCACTGTCTGGAGTCCGGATCAAGAACGTCCGTTTTTCGATGGCTCCACCATGACGGTGGCTTTCTCCCGTTCTGCACACTGTGGCTCCAATACTCTTACCAACGGACCCTCCTGTTTCCGTACCTCATGACCAGCTTCCATCGGCTGCAGCTACCGACCGATTCTCCTCTTTCCAGACTGCCCGGATAGGCTTCCCCTGTGAAAACTCCACCATTATCAGCACCACCACCATTTCCTCCGGCTTCCGTCCTACCGACGGTACTAACTCAAGGTTTACAATTATCCGTAAGGGACATGGAAAATGTGGACCTAAATATAAACTTTATCCTTTCCATGGCGGAAGGCTTTGCGTCGGAACTCTCCTCCCCCCGGGCGGAACGTGACGCTATCTCCTCTGTCCAAGCAGTGGCTGCCTCCGTTCCTTCTCTGCGGGACGAAATTATTCGCCTCCAGGCCAAAAATATCACCATCGCTGATAGCCTTGATCATCTATGGGATCGGCACCGCGCCTTACGAGTTGACCATGCCTTGCTCCTATATAAGCTTCCTTGGTTGTTACCACTCCCGACCCGACGTCCCCACCATGGAGAGCATACCACTATGCACGTTCCCACACCCACTATCTACATTGTGCTTTTGCGTCACTTCAACTTCGTTCCCTCGACCAAGGCCATCTCCTTGCGCTCGCTCCAACACCTAATTCTGTTGAGCGTCTTTACCATGAGGCACGGTATCTCGTTACCTTCCCCGTTTAAAGACGCATCCACAACGGCGTCAGTATCCTTTACACCACCTATTCTGCAGGATACCGTTCCCAATCAACGTCCCGTAAATGTCTGCCCACTTCTCTTGGCATGGTCAGCAGCCGCGACCACCCCGGACTGCGGTTATCCGCGTATTCCGTTTGGCAGTTCGACGATGCAACCACTTTTTTATCCCAGTTTTTCACGGGCTGTCACGTCATACCGATGCCTCCACGCGTGACTTGCCCTGTGCATCCTGCCGTAGGAAGGCGAAAGGTGTTGCTTTAGGTTTTTGGGCTCTGCCGTCAGAATTTCCGTTCCTCTACATTCCTTTTACATTTAACAAACTTTATCGTTCTGTATTCCACGAGGGGCCCTGCTCCATTTCTCTCCTGTCGTCTCATCCTACATGTGATTCTTGTGCCACGATTCCTCGCGGATTTTACTCATTGTATTTAAGTATTAATCTGTCACCCTGTACCACACCATGTTCCTGTTTTATTGTTCTCCAACATTATCCACCACCTCAAGAATGTTCGTCCTTTCACTGCCTTACGTTCTGCTGTTTCATTGTTCTGTCGTCAGCTGAGCTTCCTGTGTCCTGCTTCCAGCTCAGCCACGCTCGACTGTTCGATCATCAAAAGATTCCCCTTCCACAGTAAGGTAATAGGGTTCTTCCCATTTTTTTTTTTTACCTATGCCTTGCTCTACTACCCTTGGCGTTGACCCGTTTGTGTCGCCCCTGTACTTTTACATCCCAGTGTTCTCCCCATGAGACTGTGGTTCCCGGGGAACGAGGCTGAGGCTCTTTCGGTTGTCTTTACCGGGATACGTTCCTTGGGGTTGCCGACTCGTACTGCGGGTGTCTTGACCCTAGCCCACCACCTGTTGTGACGAAGTCTGGTAATGTAAAAACAAGGTAAGGTAGATTTCGTGGTAATAAAAAGACTAAAATACCAGGGACTAAAATGTACTGTCTCCCAGTTCAGGAAAGAGCGATGGAAAAGCCTGGTCGGCAATTACGCACTGTTTGCCTGGAGAATGAAACATCCGGCTTATCGAGCACTCTAGCCTGGTGGGGACTAACTTCCGGATTAGGATGGAGCGAACGCTCACTCGCGTTCTGGGGTCGATGCAGGCAGCATGGGCTGCAAGTTGCAGTCATGTTGTAAAGCCATAGTCATGTTTGTTTTAAGCCATGTGGTCAAGTGTTTGTAACTTTGCAATGTCGCTGTTAAATAAACAGTTGAACTTTAAGTATTCTTCTGGAACTCCTTTTGCACGGTAACAGTAATTTGTAGGACTAGGAATTCGCTGGAGTAACGCGGACAATTTTCCTACAGTGGTAGCAGAGCGTGGTTTTGTGAAACGGACGTTTGTGCGACGTGCATATTATTTTGCCGATAGTGTCGTCGTTCATTTCAAGAAGGAGTCTTCCAGAATTCCGGTATGGTAACCTAACATTAACATTTTGGTAGGACCATTTAACGAGGAACAAATTTGTTCAGTTTTCCGTCGTAGCCAAAACCCCCGTTATAACGAACTGGTTAGGCCTATCGTAACGAACGCTAGTCGTCCAGTCATAGCATTGGCAGCATTGGTTTTTGTGCTCGCAGCGTTGAACTATTTTACTAACGGTGCTTCAAATAGAACTCGTTATGTTGCGTATTTTGTTAGTAGCAAAACCAAAACTTAAAATTAAATTAAACCAGTGACAAGAAACCACGTGGATTTTAACAACCCCCGCCATAACGACATCGACAGCGTTAGTCTGTCGCGGAGCTCAAATGCATTTCGACAAATGCAGGAAATACCCCAGTGCACTCATTAGTCATAGCAAAGTAATATATTTATGTAATATATTAGAACTTAATATATTTATACATATTTATGGAAATATATACTTATTTGTGGTATTAGACATTGAGACAAATGAAGGCAGCTCTGTGGTGCGTCTTGTGTAGCGTAATTTTGTTCGCAAATATGACGAGTGACGGGGGCTCAATTGCCATTCCAAATTTAACTGTGAACAATTATGAATCTTGCAAAAACAATTGTCGTTTTCTACTCCAAGAAAAGGGGTTATGGTCGTTTGTGGACCAAACTGAACCGGCGTTATCTGCTTCAGCCTCAGCAAAGGAGAAGGACAGATACAATCATCGCAAGAGTAGGGCCATGGCAATAATTTGCCTTAATGTTGAAACACGAATGCAGGATGTCATAGGAAACTTGTCTGATGCATATGAAGCGTGGGAAAAACTCAAAACTATTTTTGAACCAGTGTCTAGGGCTCGTGAGGCTAGACTTAGAAGTGAATTCTTTGCTTTACAATTAGAACAGAATGAGCCCATGGCATTATTTTTGGCTCGAGTTGACAAAAAGGCAGCTGAATTAGCTGATATTAAGGCACCACGTACAGATACAGAAATTGCATTCCAATATTTAGGAAAATTGCCAGAAGAATACGAGTACACTGTCCAACAGATCTATCACTGGAAAGATGCAGACTTCATTCCTTCAAAGGTTAGGGAGCAACTTCTAGCGGAATACTCTAGATTAAAATGAAGCAGCCTACTGCAACTGCATCAAATGTGATGGCTTCAGATGATCCCGAGTTCGCGAAAGCATTCGCTATGTTTCAAAAAGTGTATAAATGTGCGCCATCTCGTGAACAACAAGTAGGCTTACAATTTCGTCAAGGTGGAAACTCCACTCGTGCGTGCTTCAATTGTGGTGAAAAATCCCATATGGTTAGGGCCTGCCCTCATCTAACATCTCAAGCAAACGAGAAAACCCCAAGTAGCAGTAGAGGCAACCCTCGACGTGGTAGAAGTAGGGGAAGAAATACAGGGGGTCCATCCAGCACTAACGACCGGGCCGGCAGTTTCTATGACGAGCAGATCAATTCTTCAGCAGTGTGTGTGGAAGATGCAGATTTTACCCTCAGTGCGCAGATTCTTGGAAAAGTAACACAAGGTGATCCCAATTGGTACCTGGATTCCGGTGCTACGCACCACATATGTACAAATAGAGATTGGTTTATTTCACTTGCAACAGTGCAAGATAAGCAAGTTTGCCTTGGTGAAGGCGCATCAAAAATTGTTGGTATCGGGCAAGTGACCATTCGAGTAAAAGTCGGTGATGTTACATGTACTATTGACTTACAAAATGTTTTGTATATTCCAACCTTTTGCAAAAATCTCATAAGTGTTGGTTGCATCGATAAGTCTCTTTATCACATTGACATTTTTCAGGGACATATGAGTGTGTATTTACATAATGCAAATGAATGCCTACTGTATGGCAAGCGAATCGCAAACAAGTTGTATTGCGTAAGCAATGTTGTGTCTCATAAGGTCAAACCAAAACATGTGAATGGAGCTGTAGCTTGTACATCTGACTCGAGTAAGAGTTCCTTTGGATTAAGTAAGAATCAAAAGGGGGACTTTAAACGAAGTAGTGAAGTCGATAAGATTAGAGTAGATGATCAAGTTAAACCCAATAAGTCAGTTTCAGTGGAAACCTGGCACTCGAGGTTCGGTCATCAGCATAATTTAGGCCTGATAAATTTACAAAACTCCAAGGTCGTACATGGAATACAAGTGGGAGTGAAGCCTAAATCTCCTCAGTGTGAGGTATGCAAGGTAACCAAATCGACTAGGGCTAGTTTTAAGGGTATTGATGCTATACAGAGTAAGAAGCCCCTCGAGCTCCTTCACATGGATGTTTGGGGACCAAGTCGCACGGTATCCTTGGGTAATTGTAGATATGTGCTTACTATACTTGATGATTATACTCGTTATGCATGGGTGTTTCCGATCGCTAAGAAAAGCGACGTATTTCAAACTTTTGTTGACTTTCGTGCAAGAAGTGAAAGACAATTCAACCTCAAAATTGTAAATGTCCGCACGGACCGAGGTATGGAATTTTGTTCAGGTGAATTTTGTGATTATCTACGTAAGTTGGGTATAAGATACCAGCGAACCAATGCCTACTCACCAGCTATGAATGGAATCGCTGAGCGATTTAACCGCACGTTGATAGAAGGGGTACGTGCAATACTTCACGAGACGTCTCTGCCACGCAATCTTTGGGCAGAATTTGTATGTCATTTACCTACCTGAAGAATAGGTACCCTCACTCAAAATTAGGCTTTAAGGTCCCTTATACATTATTGTTTGATCGAGGTGTATCAGTCAGACATTTACGAAGACCTGGTGCAATGTGTTATGTACACTTCAACAAGCCGGGAAGGGATAAACTCGACGTTAAAGCATGGGAGGGGGTATTCATTGGCTATGCAGTTGACACGGTAGGATATAGAGTGTGGAATCCCCAAACTAACATGATTGTTGAAACTAAACATGTGAAAGTAGACGAGGATAAGTTATGGGGAAAGGAGAAAAGGTCCTTGCAGTATAGGCCTAAGAGTGTGCTTAAACCCAGTGAAAGTGCAACTAAATTTAACTATGAAAAGGGAATTAGTTCTGGTACAGAGTCAGAATCGGATGGTAATTCTAGTGTAGAATCAGAAGCAGAAGATAAGACTGAGGGCCCAGTAACCATTGAAGAAGTTCCTCCACAGCCAATCATTCGTAGTAATAGTGTAGGCTCATCCCCCAAATTGGCTCCTTTAGATTATAAGAATTGGAGAAGGGAAGAAGTAGTCCGTAAGACGGGGCAAAGGGTAGGTAGGTTAGATGTGTACTATCGCACCCAAGATGGAATTACATTCCGCAGTGTTAATGATATCAAAAAGTATTGTGTAGAACGGGGATATCAGTTTGAACCAGTGTTCGATTTTAGGGGTAGACGAACACCTGATCCCGAAAATGTATCCACTAGTGAAAGGGATAGTCCTGTTGATTTTAGTGATGCAGAGGCTTACATGTGTATTGTTGAGCCAAGTAACTATGAGGAAGCCATTTCCTCTCCTCAAAAGTGTGAATGGAAAAGGGCCATGGAAGACGAAATTGCGTCTTTTAAGAAAAGAGGGGTATACAAAGAGGTTAATGTAACTAATGATATGAAAGTACTGGGATGTAAATGGATATACAAGGTAAAACAAAATACCGATGGAAGCATTAAACGTTTCCGCTCCCGACTAGTAGCTCAGGGGTTTCGTCAAGCAAGCGGTGTTGATTTTGACGAAGTATTCAGCCCAGTTGTAAATTTTGTTTTGGTTAGATTCTTTTATGTATTATTAGTATCCATTATGAAGTGGACAAATGTTCATTTGGATATCAAGTGTGCGTACCTTTATGGTACATTAGATTGCAAAACCTTCATGGAAATCCCTAAAGGATTCAAAACTGTATTTAACCATGGTAAGGTGTGGCTATTGCAAAAAGCCGTATATGGTCTTCACCAAAGTGGGAGACTATGGTGGGAAGAATTTGAAAAGACATTAGTGATGATAGGATTT
>JAHWFP010237889.1:0-19690 GCA_023313725.1 Lithobius niger | reverse complement strand
TTCACCCAAGGCCGAGTTAGATAGCTACTACGATTCTTGTATTGCGACACCAGAGCTTCTTTCCTAGTCGGCCTTCAATTTCGAGCAGGATTAGCGTAACACAATCGTAAGGTTAAACGTAAAAACATATTGCAGCAAACATTGTGAACAGTGAAGAATGAAAAGTGAGCGTTTCGGTTTCTTTAATCCTAGGATCATGACAACAGCTTTTACAGGGGTTGTACCCATCTATATAAACTTAAAATTCTATGACATTTTAGAGAATTTTTCCAAGACTGCCAATGGAAATTCAAGGACCTCAAACGAGTAATTAAAGGCGCCTTTTCACCTTTTCACCTCCTAGATGCAGCACCGCAGAATCTTCGAGCAATAAAAAGAAAATAGCGATAAATTAAAAATGAAATAACACTATTCGACTTCCATGACTAAAACGAGGTCACGTGACCCACATCAGCCTATTGGATGACGGAGAATCTGGAATGTAGACGCTGTGTTTAGAATATGGGCAATGGTACCGAAATGGTGAACAGGCCGTTTAGGAGATGATGAGAGAATTAAGATAATTAAAAGACAGTTTGTTTTATATGAAATCTTATTGCTGCTGTGGCCAGCCATTAGAGTATACCCCGTTCACACTACAATCCTTAAACCCTGTTTAAGGGCCTAAACCCGTTTGAGCAGCATAGTCTGAACAATGTCGTTTTCCCTAAATGAGCATTAAAACGTGTCTGGAAGTCGTTGAGCCCAAACGATTTCTTCTAAGCCCTTTAGCTCACTAACCACGTTTGAGGTCTGACATCACACCGCGTTTTCTTGTTTTCCCACTAGAGGAAGCCAAACATGTGACGTGATATTTGCGGGAGTTTTGGCTACGTCATTTTCGCCGGAGTTTACCAGGTTAAAAAATGGCAGAGAAAAACAGTACAGCTACGAACACGAGAGTGGTCCGAAGAAGACACTCTAGCTTTAATTGACACTTGACAAGAGAAGCTTAAAGATTTGAGAAAGGCAAAAAATAATCGGCCTGTGTATCTTGGTTGGTTACTTTTGGGGAAACAATCCCAAAACTCCTTGGGGCAAGTCTCAATAATACCGAGAATTCGTTGCACTAAACTCGTTCAAGTGTGATCGCTTCTTTTGGGAACTCGTTTAGCTGAACGAATTGAGCGTTGAACGAGTAATGCTAAATTCGTTCAGCTAAACGACTTCAATGCGGACGCAGTGTCAGCGTAATTTCAGTGACATGTATTTTGATCCACTCATCGACACAACTTAGCCTATACAATGTATGCTACAACTGCTGTGCCGGCTGTGCATTTTTTTTTTAAAGTGGGTGTTTCATAAATTGCACAATGATAGCAAATGGGTATTATTCAAGACATGGCATTTATAAAGCTTTTTCAGGAATTATCCAAGCTTGGAATTTCATTTCAATTTTCCGGGACATTTCTAAGTTTTTAAGGACTCGTATGAAGCCAGAATTTAGCTGCAACGTTTTAAAATGGATTTATGGTAAGAAATTTGGTTAACGGTAGACGAATGAAGCATTGTGACTGTACTTGATACAGAGTATCGAGAGCAATTTATACATTTCTGGTCCATTTTAATTTTCTGGGACATTTCCAAGTTTGCAAGGACATGTACGAAGACCGCATCCAGCTACCATGTTTTAAAATGGATTTATAACAAGGGATTTCCCTAACGGTACACGAATAATGCTGTATGACTGTACTTGACACAAAGTATCGAGAACAACTTATACATTTCTGGTTTGAAGGGTATGCCCCTTTAAGGTCCGTGACTTCATTGGAAGTGTGCGTGTGACATACACAGCACAGCAATAATATTAAAATACACCAGCAAAAACCAATTTATTGTGGAAACATTCATGGGTTTCAAAACTCACAACTTGTCTAAATATCTCCGAGGAATGCATTAGGCCTAATCAGGGCTGGGTCAAGACAATTTGGGGCCCTATGCAGATTCAATAACTGGGGCCTCCCAGTGTCATAAGTGTAGAGCATTTTTTTCTCCAATCTTTTCATTTGTGTTCGATTGAAATCATTAAGAATCATTTTTCATACGTCCAAACAATATCTATTTAACTTTTTTTTTATTAATTCTAAAAAGAATGTGAACAACAAAAACAGTACGTAAATGAAGTTGCAAAAATGACAAATTACAGCCACGCAAACGAGGAAAAAACAGCAAACTAAATCGGGGGCAAGAAAAATAAAAGAAAGAAGGTAAATAAGAGGGGGGGGGGGGGAGGCGAGACGAGAAAGGAATATCCATTTCACCGTTTCGCGTGTTTCATTTCCTATCACATTTCCACCTGCCGACAAAAATGGCCAACCGCAAGTACCACTAGTTTCGGTTTCGGGTCGTGCAACGCTTCGGCCAATCGACCCACATTTCCGAAGTTTCAAAATATTAGCACAGATTCTAATCACGTTTTTCTCTTCGACGCAGAATAATGGATTCTCACCATAGTAAGAAGTTGGCGCCCGCGCGGGGGCCCCTTTTATCCGGGGGGCCCTACGCGGCCGCGTTGCTCGGGTGCCCCTTGAGCCGGCTGTGGCCCTAATGTTTTAGTTTTTTTTATAACAGTGTGTCATTTGAAGAGTACGCAGATCTTTGTATATGGAGCGAGTAAGGTGGGAGAATTAGTTAGTATCCATCTAAGGTACAGGCGTGCATTCTATCCTTGGGAACACGTTAGACAAACCTTAGCTTCGCAGCATAATTGGTGGTAACACGGATCCTTCCCCAAGGCCAGAGGATTCACATATGGTAAGACCGATTATTACTGTTTTTTTTTTAGCGTGTGATGTTGTAGCTCAAAGGTAGAGACTAATAGCTAAATATTTACTAATACCTAGGATTATTATGGTGAAATAAATAAGACACAAATCACTGTAAATAACATTAAGGAAAATTGGAAATAACCCATCAGCAAAAATTATACACTAGAAATAACGTAGCTACCTTTATAACACTCCGACGAAATGTAAGTGCATAAAGGTGGCTTACCAAACTACGTTATTTCTAGTGTATAATTTTCGCTGATGGCTTATATATTTCCAATTTTCCTTAATATTATTATGGTGTTTAGGAGGATGTGTCACTCCCGGCAATGGATGTAATAATAGCATGAGAGACAGTTTTGCCCCCTCGCCGTGGACTCCTGGCAATCCTGGCCATAACACGAATTGTACACCAGAGGATCAGGAGCACCTGTAAGAAAAGTTACATCCTCCCAAACACCGTAAATATTTTTAGGTAATATCAGGGTTCTTCCGAAGACATCTCTACCACTTCCAGGATTTCAAATCGCTAAAATTTTGCCATTTACCACACTTAATTCAGATCTTTGATAAAGCTAGCCCAAAGGTTTATATGTTCAGTTTACTTCGCTGAATATTCCCTACTACCACGCATCAGCTGAAGCAAATCTTTTACCACTTCCAGCATTTACATTGCTAAATCTTCGCCCTAACGCTTACATGTTAGGTTGTACAGTTCTGATGTAATTCCTAAGGCGTGCATATACTTAGGTTGCATTGCTGAAGAATTGCCACTTACAGGACTTAATATAGATGTCACATTGTATACTTCAGGTCCAGGAGGTGTCTTGAAATTGCGTCTTATGTCTTGGACTACCACTGGGGATGGCCAAGAGATGTGAACACCACTCTTAGCGTGCAAGGGTTTGCTCCAGGATCCAATCTAAAGAAGAAATCATAATTAGAATACATCACAATGAAACTGAACCTTGAGCATGTCTAGCTCAAGAGTAGCGAGACGGATTGGACTTGTTTTAGGCACTGTTCCTAGATTTGATGGATGACAGTGCCCCACTTGGACAACTTCTGTTATGCAAACTTCATCCACTTCATAGGTAATTTCGACAAGGTCGTTTGGGCCTTAATTTTAGCTTCACATGGTGTAGATCAAATCCACCTTATAAGTAATTTCGACAAGGTCGTTTGGGCCTTAATTTTAGCTTCACATGGTGTAGATCAAATCCACCTTATAAGTAATTGACAAGGTCGCCCCAGCCATAAAATTGTCTTCACAAGGTGTAGACTAAATTCTCCTTCTAAGTAATTTTGAGAATATTAGTTGGGCATAATATTAGCGTCACAAGATGTAGACTAAATCCACCTTATAAGTAATTTTGAGAAGATCGGCTGGGTAGCAATATTTAGTTTACACAAGGTGCAGTTTAAATCCACCAATCTGATAAGTAATTTGACAAAGTCATCAAGAATGTGATATTAGTTTCTCATGGTGTAGCCTAAATCCTTCTTATAAGGAATTTGAAAAAGCCGCCCGGGTCGTAATATTACCTTCACAACGTGATGACCAAATTGGCATTATAAGACCATTAAAAAAAAAAAAGTTGGTTCTCAGGCCCTGCCGCACCACATTTTTGACGAGAAATACAAAGACACGACGAGGCAAAAATTACACATCAAAAAGCTAGTTAAAATATGGTTCTTAGTCAGGCACGAAAACGTAAAATTATCCTTCTTGTAGTTGTATAGTCTAAATAATTTGACGGACACTAGGTAAGCTAGGGCACGTACATCAAGGCTAGTGCAAAATAATTTCAAGGATCATTCCACAGTTGACGATCAAAATTGTCTCTTAATTCCAGTATTTTTCCAGCTGTTATTGTTAGCACCATCGTGTTCTTAGTTAGCAGTATAGCAAGCTGAACAGTCGTAAACAATAACAACCATTACGTCCCACCTCACACCACTCACAGCAAGTGGAACCGCTCTTGCTCAGCTGCCCCTTCTGTCAAAAAACTGCTTGCACTGCACGGTTTTTCTCCCTCAGTTTTTTTTTTTATGTCCAGTCCAATCCAACTGAAGCACTGTTCTCTAAAGAAATGGCTTCAGCCGACAAACTATTTCGTTTCATTTATTGAATTTTTATATCTAAATTAATATTAGAGTTGTGGCATTATCCTCATTCCAAACAAAGTACACTCAAAAAATTTAAAAACAGTTTCAATTTGAATTTTTAGGTTTTTTTTTTTGCAAATCTAAGGCTTATCAAGGAATTCAAGGCCGTGTACGAACCCTGGGACTAAGCGTACTTATGAGGTGGGTAACTTTATTTTACCCAATAAAATTAATTCCCTAAAATCATTCATTATAAACCAAAGTCTCATAGCAGAAATGAAGCAACCGCAACGACGACCCCCAGAAGGGGAACAATGAAAACGTGCGATTGTGTCAATTCTTTGGCTTGAAGTTGAAACTGGGACGTTGTGGCCCTGTAAAGAAGTTGAAATTGGCACATTGTTGCCTCGACTAACAATTTGCTCTGCGCGGTCATCGCAAAGGCATGTCTTAAGTGACGTCATGTACGAAGGACAGTTATTTTTCGCACGCTACTGGGAGTGGGGAGGGGCCTGAACGGGGAATGCCCGTTCGTGGGGCAGTGCTTATGTTACACCCACTATTTGACGGAAAGGCGGAGTGTTACACAAAGAAAATTTTACTATTGCAGTGAACGATCACGCAGCACCGAGCAAATACTGGGACGTGTCAAACAAATACCCGGGCGAAGCCAGGTACGATGCTAGTATAAAATAAAATAGAGCCATAAAATAACAAAAATAAAAGTCTCTCTTCCCACACTACATTTCTTAAGAAAAAAGGCCCAGGAACCAACTCTGGGCTACGCATCATACAATGGGCTGTGTGATCTGAAAAGTAGTAAGGAACCATACACCAACGCTAACGCAGGAAAAACAGAATGGAATTTGGAACAGAATCATAGGCTTTACAGGCGATGACAGTTACCAGAAAAAAAAAAAGCTGCCGTAAACCGGGGTCTACAAGCACATGGGTGACACTTGCTTTCCTGCTTCCCCTGTCCTTCAAAACTCCACTGTATTTTTCGCTACTAACTGTGACGCCTGAAAATTCTATGACTACGCTCCAAAACATGCAAATTTTGAAATCACATGAGGAGTGAATTAAGGTCCAAGGAAGGGCTGTTTTTTTGCCGCCGATTCCCGGTCCAAAGTTAATATGACGACGACCGTTAAAAAAAAATGCAAACATTTGGCAATATCGAATTTCTTTAGATTTGGTGGGGACGCATCAGAGAGGAGGGATTCATGAAATGTGTACACAAACTGTTCCATGGCGGGGCCACGATTAGCATAGAAAAATTACCAGCAGTTTAACTATAGCTCCAACCACTAAAAACTTATAATTATGTGGTCTCTCGTGTAGCTGCCGATGCTCCCCTAAGAGTGAAGTTTGGGCAATCAAAATTAACAGTATTATAATGAAAGACTGAAAAAATTAAACATTAAATTGGCCTTTCAGGTGTTGCAGCTCTAGGAAATCCAGTTTGGCACGCCACGAGTATATCCTGTTAAGACAGTTCACCAAAACATCGCAAGAAACTAGTGAAACGTTTTTTTTTAATTTTTGTTATGTCTTTAACCAAGTGTGGAGACCACACACCTGGCTAGTATATTCTAGGATTGGACTGGCGCATACCTAGTAGGCCTTGATTGAAGTATGAGAACCCCACAGGTTAAACAATGCCCAATTAAAGATAAAAGTTGGTTTGCCGATCTGAAAGTATTATTACAACTAGAAGACAACCCGTCGGATGACAGATTAATATAGTTCTAAAATTCTGAAACGACTTGCCTCTTTTTTTTTGTGGATATTGAATAACTATCGTATCCTGTCTCCCTCTCCTCCAAATAACTTATCACTTTATTTGTCTTCTAAAGACGTTGTGTATATCTAGACGTTCTATTCCCCACAGTTTGTCTCTCCCAGCCCTGTATTTCCTTCTACCCCGTAAGCCTCACTAAACGTAATGTTATATCTCGCATAGCGCCATCAACAAATTTATGAAGGGAAGAATATGAACTATAATTTAAGTCATTTATATCGATAACTAGCAGTCGTAATTCAACCGGGGTTTTGTTTTGCCCGTGGCTGTTTTCCAGTTTTCGGTCGATGCGGCCTGAATGTTGACTGCGACAGGCAATTTATCTTCCTGTAACAATCCCCCCTTTCCTCCCATCATCTCCCCCCTCCCCCATCATCCCCCTTTTCCTCTCTGTTCCCATTCTTCCCGCCCATTCCGTTTCCTCTCCCTTCCACTCTCTCCTTTCCTCCCATTCAATTCCTCCTCTCTCCCTTCCGTTCCTAGCTTCCAACCCGTCCCTCCTCTTCCCTTACTTCCCATGCTACACGTAGTTGAATTGGGATGGGTAGTATAGCCCTCCCCTCCTCCTGTCCCTCCTCGTTCTGCTAGGTTTTGCAATAAACTGATTCGGTCTTCAGCCCAAACAACCGAAAAAACTTAACTTTTAGGTTCAGTTAATGTGCAATCATATGCTTATTGGTACAGACGCACTGCTACTCCCCCCTCCTACTCCCAATCACCTTAATTACTATATCATTAGAATGCCAAGCGTTGGGCTAATAGACACACCACCCAACACATGGCTATCCCCGTCCAACCTTCACCAACCCCCATCCCCGAGTTTACCGCTTTGGATTGAACGAACCGCACTGTGTGAAAAAAAAAACCGTGACGTGAATGACGTTATTTAGGACTTTCCGCTGCGATATCTACGCAGAACAAATTGTTAGTCGAGGCAACAATGTGTCAATTTCATCTTTTCAAGGCAAATAAAGTGCCAATTTCAACTTTTTTGCTGGCTAAACAATTAACACGCTCACCTATTTTCATTCGTGGTGTTCTTGTGGTATAGTCTCTTTTTCTGTGAAACTTTGCTTTATAATGTAGATGAATAAAAGGGGCCCCAAAACAGAACCCTGGGGCATGCCACTATTGTCGTGACTTGTCGTTATTTGTGGCAAGCCACGCTGGGAGGGTTGCATCCAATACTGTTCACCTTCCTCAGCTGACCTTAACCACTACATAGTTTAATCAGTCTATCCATGCTTGTCGCCACCCTACATCCTGTGGATAATCACATGACATCATCATGTTATAAAACTGTACAGCACACAGGAAATAAAGTCCTTTAGCAAGTGTTAGTCTGCTTATCATTTACTGTCTGAAATGTCTTAGTTCTAAGAACCTACAAGTTCCGGAGGGAACATTACAATTGGCGACGAGGAGGAGGCTAAGACATGTAACTTTAATTTTAATCAGTAGGCCATAGTATACCAACAGGAGTGCTCCTAACTTGTGGTAAGTTAAAAAATTTTCATTTTTGGCAAATGAATTAGTTTTACTCTGTGGTCAACATGGTTAAATTTTTCAAACTGTGTACTGGGTTTTTGAACTTGGTGTGGTACTTATTGATGTAGTGTTAAATTTGTACCTTATATGCTAGAACCGAGGGAGGCAAGTGGATTTTTAACGGGAAATTTTACCATGGTTGTGTCCTGTGCGACGCGTAGGCGTGTCACACTGTTAGCACTATAAACAGAATAGCATGATAAAAATGCAACTAAATTTCCCTTTGCGAATTCATTGTTGCCGTGCCTTTGCTCGGGCTGGCTGTGCCGGTGTATAATTTGCACTGTAGTCGTTGTTCTTTCAACGGAAAACGAGTGAGGACTGATTTGCGCCGTTTGTTGGGCCATCGTGTTGTTTTGTATAAACAGTTTGGAGGAGCTGAATACAAATTTAAAAAGCCTAGTAATTTAATTTAAGATGCAGACTGAGTTTAACTAGGTAGGCTAATTGTGAATTTCAGGCTTAGTAGATAAGTGAATCCGTTAGTCTTGAGTTGCTTCCGATAGTTGATTTAACTATTTAGGAATTGGTGTTATCTAGAAACTGCCATCTAGTATAAAAATTTAGTGTAGGCTTATGCCTTTAAGTAAGTGTAGGCTTAGGCCTTAAAACTGTGTATGCTTAAGCATTTTGAGTTAAATTGTGAAGGCTTATGCCTAAAACTGGTGAAGTACAACCTGTAAATAATGAGAACGATTTAAATTCCAGTAGTCCCATCAATAGTTTAGAAATGGCGGGAAAAAATACGAATTTATTTTCGGAATTCGATAGCGAAAATGATACTTGGGCTAAATATGTAGATAGGCTAAGTTATTATTTTAAGGTAAAAAAGATTCCAGTAGATGAAAAGGTTGATTTTTTAATGGCTTCAGTGGGAGCCAAAATGTTTGACAGAATCCTCAACATAATTTCACCAGCGCCACCTAGCTCCATGACATATGCAGTTTTGGTAAAGACAATTTTGGATGATGTCGAGCCAGCGCCATCTGTGGTGTCTGAGCGAATTAAATTTTTTCGAAGAGCTCAAAAATCGGATGAAAGCGTTAGCGAATATCTGGCTGCGCTTAAAATTCTCACAAAATTTTGCGATTTCAATAACATTACCGACATTAATGGAGAAATGATTAGAGATCGTTTAATTGGGGGGATAAAATCCGAAACTATTCAAAGAGAGCTGTTAAAGCAAACATTAGACCTTAAAGCTACTACTTCTTTAGCGTTATCGTTAGAGTCAGCCGAAGTCGACCAAGAAGTGATAAGATCACATAGTAAAGCTGTAAATTACGTTTCACATAAACCTAGACAGCAAAATAAACCTAAATCTAACAAAGATTTAATCTGCTTTTGCTGCGGAAAATCGGGTCACGTTAAGCCTAGATGTAAATATAAGGATTATATCTGTGGAAGATGTCATACCCAAGGACATTTAAAAGCCGTCTGTAGAAAAAGCAGTAAAACTAAACCTTTTAAAGCTGCTGAACACTCAAAGTCAGTTACGAGTGCACATAGTAAGGCTAAAAGTAAACCTAAAACTAAATATAGTTACAAAAAGAAGGTGCATAGGCTACAGCGTGATAGTGAAACTGAAAATGATTCAGTAAGTGAGGTCGAAAATTCGGATACTAATTCAGAAAATTTTAGCGATTCTGAAGATTACTGCCTACAGAACAACACGGTGGAACTATTGAATGTTTCAGAATTTTCCTCAGTCCCTGCTACTGTTCCAGTTAATAAAATCATTATTGTGGTGAACTCCTTGAAAATCCATAAATGGTGGATGCCAGTAACACTAAATGGTGTTAAATTGAGAATGGAGATAGATTCGGGGGCTGACGCCACCATTATACCAATAGAGTGGCATGAGAAATATTTTTCTGACTGTCCCCTCAGTCTGAGTCCATACTCAATTCATTCCTATACTGAAGGAACTGAAAAAACCATTTACACCATTAAGTTGGAAGTAAAAATTAATGGTCAAACTGAAAACCTTGAAGCTCTTGTTTCTAAAATGTACAAACCATCATTAATGGGAAAAGATTGGCTGTCAATCTTTAGGCCGGATATGAATCCGTATTATGACTTGCAAACAAGAGTTAAACGTATCAAAAAAGTTAAGGTTAACACTCCTACTGTTAACACCGCAGAATTGGTTAACGAATTTCCCGAACTTTTTAGCGAGGGTATGGGCAAGTTTAAGAACTTCAAGGCCAAAATAAAACTCAAAGCTGATGCCAAGCCAGTCTACTGTAAAGTGCGACCTGTCCCGTTAGCACTTAAGCAAAAGGTTAACCAAGAAATTGAACGCTTGGTTGGCCTTGGAATTCTAGAGCCAGTGACAACCTCGGAATGGTCGACGCCGATCGTCATCGTGCACAAACCGGGGGGCGAGATACGGATTATAGGCGACTACAAAACAACAGTTAATCCGCAACTCGAAATCGACCATTACCCGGTTCCCACGGCCGCAGAACTTTTTAGCGAATTAGCTGGGAGTGATACGTTCAGCCTTATCGATCTTAAGGATGCGTTTTTGCAGATCGAATTAGATCGCGAATCGCAAGCAGCACTAACTATAAATACCCCGTTAGGTCTTTTTCGCTGGTTACGAGTGCCCCTGGGATTAGCTTCTAGTCCAGGTATTTTTCAAAGGGTTATGACTCAAATTACTAGCAATATTCCTAAATGTTCCCCATTTTACGACGATATCTTAGTAAGTGGGAAGGGGGAAAAGCACGACGACTCATTACGTATGTTGCTTAGTGCTTTGCAAGAAAATGGTGCAAGGCTTAGGATCGATAAGTGCAAACTATCGCGACCTGAGCTGAAATACCTTGGGCATATGATTAATGCAGAAGGATTACACACGCTCCCGGAGGTAATTGAAGCTGTGACAAACGCACCTAACCCTAGCTGCATTCAAGAATTGCAAAGCTTTCTGGGTTTCGTTAACCACTACTCTAAATATTTGCCTAACCTTGCGCACATTCTTTCTCCAGTTACCCGACTGTTGAGTCCTAAAGTAAAATGGGTGTGGGGGAAAGAGTGTGACCAAGCTGTCAGCAAAGTTAAGGAGTTGTTCGTAAAGAGTAAAGTTTTGGTTCATTACAATCCGAAACTGAAACTGAAACTCGTGTGCGACGGCTCTCCCTACGGAGTAGGCTCGTGCCTGATGCATATTATGCCTAATGGTGAGTCGCGCCCCATAGCTTTTGCATCCCGCAAATTAACAAAAACAGAGCAGGGATACAGTCATTTCGATCGTGAGGCGCTCAGCGTGGCGTGGGGAGTGAAGCGGTTCCACGAATATCTCTATGGTCAAAAGTTCATTTTGCAGTCAGATCAGAAGGCACTGATTTGGATTTTTGGCCCCAAGAAAGGAATTCCGCAAATGGCGGCAGCCCGTGTGCAGCGTTGGGCGGTTATGTTAAATGCCTATTCGTATGATTTCGAGCATATTCCCGGCAAATTAAATTTAACCGCCGATGCACTGTCTCGACTTCCGTTACCGAACGACAAAGAGTTCGAGGAAGCCGAGGAACAATACAATGTTCTAGCGTTAGAGACAATATCTAACTTGCCAGTGCTAAATGACACACTAGTTAGCGAAATTAAAAAGGATAAAATTCTATCAAAAGTCTACCGCTACGTGAATCGGGGCTGGCCAACCGTATGTGAGGATCCGGACGTGCAACCGTACTTCACACGTCGCAACGAAATCACCATCGAGAATGATACGCTTTTCTGGGGATTCCGAATCGTCATTCCGTCAACGTTGCGAAAACAGATTCTGAATGACTTGCATAGTTCGCATCTTGGTATAGTTAAATTGAAAGGTTTGGCTAGGGCTAAGGTGTGGTGGCCTAAAATCGATAGCGATATAGAAAACAAAGTAAAATCTTGCGTTAACTGTCAACAGTTCAAAGAAACTAATGTAGCAGGTCCCAAGCATAACTGGGAATATCCTCAAAAACCTAACTCGCGCTATCATGCTGATTTTTTGGGTCCACTCGATAACTTTATGTTTTTAATCCTAGTGGATGCTCATAGTAAGTTGCCATTCGTTCATAAAATGAAAAGCACCACGTCTGCGAAAGTTATTGAAGTGCTAAATACCCACATTGCCGAATACGGACTGTTTGATTCTTTTGTTAGCGATAACGGACCTCAATTTACAAGTGAGGAATTCAAATCCTGGATTAAATCGCAAGGAATCCAACATCTCCGTGGGCCTGGAAATTCGCCATGGGTAAATGGGCAAGCGGAAATTTTTGTAAAGAATTTTAAACGAGTATATAAAGCTGCGAGACGTGACGGGTTGACGATCCGGGAGAGTATCAATGCCTACTTAACATCGAGTAGAATTACAGTGAGTTCGACTACCCAGAGTACACCAGCTAAATTATTCTTTAATCGAGAATTAAAATCTAAAATAGATTTGCTGTATCCCGACCCTGTGTCGATTGTTAGACGGAATCAGCATAAACAAGTTGCTAGCACACAACATCGTACGTCAAAACACTACCATGTTGGCGATACGGTATGGTATCGTGATTTTAGTCGAACTAACTCACGATTATGGTCTGGCGGTGTCATTAAATCTAGACTACCGCATCTGATTTACGAAGTACTCACTGATGAACAGAAAGTTGTAACTAAACATCGTGACCAGCTTCGCATCAAACTGAATCCTGAAGTTGCAGAAAGCTTAACAAACGACGTAGTTCCAACAGCAAAAGCGGATAATTCAGGCATGAATAAATTACCGAAGAATAGCGATTTTCAACATCACGCTAGCAAGCGAAATCCGAGTGGTATGTCAACTTCAGTTCCAGAGTCAGCTGATTATTTAAATCGGCGTCGAAAATCAAAAGGCCTATCACGTAGATCGTCTGTAGTAATGCCGACATTAACCAATGAAAATGATGTGCTCTTAAGATCATCCGACAATCCGCAAGGTCAAAATGTCACGCACGTACAAAATCGAGCGAAATCACCCATTTCGGGGATAGAAGAGTCCGATGACGTCATTGATCCCAAAGTTTCCACCATGGCACAAAATTCTAGCGCCTCTCCAGAGATTAGAGTGCCAGATGGTACGGAACCTCCTTTATTAACAAGGATGTCTCCGCCGAAAGCAAGTTCATCGGGAATCTCGCTATCCAAACCAAAAGCCAAAAAGCGTAAGGTTGCGCCATCTGTTGTAGATGCTGCAGCGCAGCCTAACTTAAATCATTCCGAACGTCCAAAAAGAGCTCGGCGAGCACCGGACAAGCTCGCAGATTATGACACATCATCAAATTAAATTTTGGAGTCAGGCTAACATCAACGTTTGTATCGGTTATGTGTAAACCAAATAAATGGTTTCATTTTAATTTGTTCCTTTAAGTAGGAAACCTGTGCGCGTTTCGTTGTGTGTATTTGGAATAGACCGAATGATTTTAATTGTTCCCGTGCTGGGAAAAATGTTATGTTTCAGGTTATATGTGTGGAAAATAGATTCCACGATTTTAATATATGTCTCTTTTCTATTTTCATATTTTCCGTCGCAAATGACAACTGCTCGGGAGCATGAGTACTCTCATTTGCGAGAATAACCAATTGGATCAACGACTGTTCCTTATTAGATAACATCACAAGAGGGTAGTCTGTTGGCCAACAAAAAGAAATACACTTGATACTAGAACCTGAACTTCCTATTTCAACTTTAATTATAATAGTGGTCTTCATGATGCAAGTTTTCCGAGCATTGTTAAAATTTAAAAGATTTTGTTTATTTGTTGGGGGGTCTAGCTTTCGAAAAAATGTAGTTTTTTTCTTTAGAAAGCGCAACATTTTCTTCTTCTCTTAATAGATAAAATTAGAGTGACTAAAAAGAATCTAATGATGCTTGTTTGTTTTTCAGTAGTCTTATATTTTTTTTTTTTTTTTTAACGGGGATCCATTGTCGTGACTTGTCGTTATTTGTGGCAAGCCACGCTGGGAGGGTTGCATCCAACACTGTTCACCTTCCTCAGCTGACCTTAACCACTACATAGTTTAATCAGTCTATCCATGCTTGTCGCCACCCTACATCCTGTGGATAATCACATGACATCATCATGTTATAAAACTGTACAGCACACAGGAAATAAAGTCCTTTAGCAAGTGTTAGTCTGCTTATCATTTACTGTCTGAAATGTCTTAGTTCTAAGAACCTACAAGTTCCGGAGGGAACATTACAACTATAATCGCCCAATTTGTAAAGGGAAGATTTTGGACCACATTTTAATTCATTTATGCAGATAATAAATAAAAGCAGCCCCAAAACAGAACCCAAAACAGAATGCCACTATTATCAGCAAATCTGTAAAGGGAAGAATTTGGACTACATTAAGTCGTTTATACGGATAATAAATAAAAGCGGCCTCAAAACAGAATTCTGGGGCACACCATGGTCGCCACCAACAATTCGACGATTTAAAGAAATTTTTTCCGTTCAGTTTTTTTTTTTTTTTGTTTGTTTAGTTTGCATGTCTCTACCCTTTCCCGATTTACACCGCTATTCTAGAAAGCATAGTTCAGAAGTTACTATTGTGAAGACCTTGAAGAGATACGGTCCAAATGTCCCCAACCCACTGCACAGCCCTCAATCAAATCTCTCAGCACTGTGCAAACCCAAAACTTATACAGAACCATACTTTTTGTTCCCTTTGAGTAACACACAATTTATAACATTCCCTTACTGTAAGGCGATAACTCGATTACTTACCTTAACAAGTCCATTTTGTTCGGTAACTTTGATAAAATCTAGGTCAAAGTCCATCCGGGAACCTTGTGCAAGTTTGATTTTTCCTGTTAACGTTTGTGGTTGCTCGCTGAATTCTTCCTGGAAGCAAACATTAGAGATTAAAAGTGGATAACACGCACTTTCAAAAGTTTGTTTACAACAGCAGAACGGTTTGAAAACTAATTGGTTTCAAGCCACACGTCAGATTAGCTTTAAATGTAGTTCGCACAAATTGTCGCAGACCCTATCAGAATGTCACTCGCCAATCAACAAGCTTTGAAGATAACGTCATCAAGGCTGGGCTTTTCGTGGAAACGTCGAACTGTAACCAAACTCCTTCCAGTTTAACTGACTAGCGGAGCAGTTGCTCAAAATCCAAGAAACAAGGGGCCCTAAAATTCAAGAAACAAAGGGGCCCCAAAATCCAAGAGACAGGTGCCTCCAAAATTTAAGAGGCAGGGGGGAATCTCTGAATCAGGAGACTGGTGATCTAAAATAGGAGTCAGGTTGTTCTAAATAACGAGACAGGAAGGGGGTCGAATCAGGATGGGTGATCAAAATCAGGATACTGAATGAGGGAGGAGGGCAAAATCAGGATACGGGGGGGGGGGGGGTCCAAAATTCAAGAGGCTGGTAGCCCAGAAAATCAGGAGACGGATGGTCCAAAGTGGCCCCTAGTCCAGGAAGCAGAGGTCCAAATCAAGAGAGAGGAGACCCAAAATCCAGAAGGTAAAAAATTGAAAAGCATCAGGAGACGGGGAATCCAAAATCACGAGACAGAGGGTGCAAAATCAGAAGATGGGAGTCAGTAATCAGGAGACAGGGGTGTCCAAAATCAAGGTGACAGGCCCCAAAATTAGGTTACAAAATCAGGAAACAAGGGGCCCAAAATCAGGAGACGGGTTTCAAAATTAGGAGATGGAGTTCAAAATTAATGAAGTAGGAGCTAAAGTTAGGAAAATGGAAATTCGAAAATAAAAGACAGAACAGAGACACATGAAACAGAAGGACCAAGTAGGTCCAAAGCAAGCGACAGGGAACCAAAAATCAGGAGATAGGGGTCCAAAATCCAGGAGTCAGGAAGCCCAAAATTGGACACAAAGGGGTCCAAACTGCAGGAGACAGAAAACCCAAAATCGGGCGGCAGGCCTTTAAATTCCAGGAGTCAGGGCGTCGAAAATCTGGAGAGAGGGGATCCAAAATCGCGAAACGGGGGGGGGGATGAGGAAACAAGGAGGGGGCCCAAAATCAGGAGATGGTGATTTAAAGTTATAGTAGTATATGTAGCCCAAAATTAGGAGACAGGCCCGAAATCTAAGAGGTAGATCCAAAGTCGGAAGACAAAAAGGGACCAAAAAGCAAGAGATATAGGAGCCTAAAAATCTAGGAGACAGGGAGACTAAAATCAGGAGACAGGAACCTTAACCAAGAAGCAGAGAGCCCAACATCAGCAAAGGGTCCCGGAACCTACACATTTGATTTTTAATTCCCCGTAATTTTAAAAAAGCTGTGAGTTTTAGTAAGGGTTTTAGGAAGGATTGCGCAGGGAAAAGTTTCGTCCACGCACAAGGGTATATGTCAGTATAACGTTAATATTTTACTGTACGGCACTACATGTTATAAGGCCTAAAGTTGAGGTGTTTTTTTTAAATGGGTCAAGTCGTATTTAGCCTAATACGTAAATAATGGAAAAATGTGACTCAAAATCAAGAGATAGGCGATCCCAAAATAAAGGGATTAGGGGTGAAAAATCAGGAGTTGGGTCTATATAACCACGATACTGGGGTTCCAAAATCGGGAAACTGGAGGACTGATTTTGAGGGTTCGTCGAAAATCCAGATGGCAGGGAGCATAAAATAAAGAGACGAGGGTCCAAAATTAGGAGACAAGGAGTCAAACGTCAAAAGATGTGGAACCCGAAAATTGAAGCGGTAGGAGCTAAAGTCAGGATAAAGGAAGTCCAAACAGGCATACAGGAAGAGAAAGAAAATTTCCGAGTATGAGGGGCGACAAGAGCAGAGGTACCCACTGACTGGGCTGAAGAATTCCACTCGGAGTAAAACAACAAAGACAATTTTAATTTTCAGCACTAATTCAAATCTATTGTGCCTTGTTCACAAATAAAAAACATGATGAAAAACCACTTAAAACCATTAAAAATACAAGAAAACGGGAGACCCCCCACACAATCCGAACATTGGGATCGTCGCCATATTGAATAGAATGTGAATTAGTGCTGAATATTAAAATTGTATTTCGAGTGGAATTCCTCAGCCCAGTCAGTGGGTATCTGCTCTTGTCGCCCCTCATACTCGGAAAATTTCTTTCCGCTCTTGTCGCAGGATACAGGGCGAAAACTAACGAAACAGAAGGACCAAAATCAACACTGTGGATCCAAAATCAGCAGACAGTGGGTCCAAATTCATAAGAAAGGGGGTCCAAAATCAGGAAAGAAGGGGGCTTTAAATCAGGAGACTGGGGATCCAAAATTAGCAGACAGGCAAAACAGGAGATCGAACATCAGAGACAGCGGTTCAAAAACAGTATGGCTCAGCGGGTAGTGGGATCGATTCCCTGGTCAAGAAGTCTGACATACAGGGTGGGGCAGAAAGAACGGAACACCCTTGGCAATCAGAGATGGTTAATGTTAGGATAATGAAACTTTGCATGGTATGTAGGCGAACGGGGGGCCAACTAACCATGAATCGATCACTGACCTTGACGCATATTTTCAAGGACATCGTGATGCTAACTTTTTAACTATGCTTCGTAGAACTACAGTTTAAATTAGAAACTTGTAGACATTGGCAAGGCATGGCCATTGCAAAAAAAAAACAGAACGAAATTCGGTACGCTAGTTTAGGAGTTGCAAGCATCATTTTGTTGTGCTGACCGAATGGCTTTCCTGCCAAACAGTGAGTGTAAAATTAAGTCCAGTGGTCCTCAAAGTACATGAAGCATGCTTGGAAACAGCAACTGACACACTAATGACTCGACACTAGCTCAACACAACCTGCTACATTACACGTATAAACAGAATGGTGCTGCAAACTACAGCATCTTACGCAAGTTGGCATAGTTTAGTCACCGTGGTCGTCTAGAAATGAAACTAATGTCGTTCCTCCCTCAGGTTAACATTTCTGATTTTGTTTCAGAGCTGATAATGGTTAATGAATTATGCCAATTTGCGTATGCTGCCAACACCATTACCTACCAATACAATGCATGGTGTACGAAAGAGCCTGACAGAACTGTTTGCAGGAAAGCCACTCGGCCAGCACAACCGAATGATTCTTGTAATGCCAGTAACTTCGAAAATAACGTACCGAATTTCGTTCTGTTTTTTTGCATTGGCCATGCCTTGCCACTGTCTACAAGTTTCTAATTTACGCTGGGGTTCTACGAAGCATAGTTAAAAAGTTAGCATCACGATGACCTTGAAAATATGCGTCAAGGTCAGTGATCGATTCATGGTTAGTTGGCTCCCCGTTCACCTACATACCATGCAACGTTTCATTATCCTAACATTAACCATCTTTGATTGCCAAGGGTGTTCCGTCCTTTCTGCCCCACCCTGTATAAGTCCAAAAGGCAACGTAAATAGGTTTGCATCCGTATTTATTTAATCAGGAGACAGGGAGCTCAAAATCAGTTGAATGGGTTCCTGAAATCCAAGGAGCAAGGCCCTAAGTCTTAAATGCTTGATTTTTAATTGAATGTCATTTGTTAGAAAAAGCCCTGAATTTTATTGAGGGGTTTTAGGAAGGATTGAGCAGGAAAAAGAATTAATATCTGGATAGGTTTTTTTTTTCGGAAGAGGGTCAAACCGTGAATTGAAAATTACAACCCAAAATAAGAAGATAAGAGAATGCCAAAATAATGGAACGGATGCGAAAAACCCGCGAAGTTGGTCACAACTCAGTACGTACAAGGAGGACCCAAACTTCACGATCATAGATAAAAAAAAAATGAACAGTAAATTAAGAGTGTAAGATAGGATACAAAATTTACTCCAAAATTGTTCAGTCGCTAGGGTTGGGGGGGTGGGGGTGGGGGGGAAGAAAGACAAACTTGATCTCACAATTTTTCTTCGTTTTAAGTCAGACCCCCCCCCCCCCTTCCCAAATAAATATTTTCTAGTCGTCGTGGAGGGGGAAGGCGCAATACTTGTTTGTTCTTGCACACAAGGCGTAATTGTAGCACTCTCATTTCCTATAAAGCAGTGACATTTGCCGCCGTATTGGCACCAGTATGGGTTTTGGAGGCATAACTACAAGGTGCACTACATAAAAATGGAGGGAAAAACAACGGAAGAGCCGATTTCTTAGGCTTAAAATAACGTTGTTTTCTCCAACAACAAAAATCGCGCGTTTTAGGTCTAAGTAAATCACTCTTCACAGCATCGGCTTCAGTATGACGCCCTTCTGTTTCTCTTTGAAGTGCCCCTTGCAGCTAACCCATTAAGGCTCCAGCATAGTCATATACAACGTAGTGTCACTGCTCTATAGTTCAATGCCTTGTCTTAGACAGGGGGTTCAAAATTCAGATGGCAGGGAGCAAAATCAAAAGTGGTCAGAATTCTCTTTAAAAATATTGTTTTGACCTGTCAGAGGGTGCGAATGGGTAGATGGATAACTGGAGGAAATCGACGTTATA